>JABUQX010054119.1:0-14286 GCA_015478945.1 Trachelipus rathkii | reverse complement strand
TAAATATATATATATATATATATATATATAATACATATTATTATATATATAATATATAATATCTATATTATATATTAAAATATATATAAAATATATATATATTAATATTAATATTATATATATATAATATACTATAATATTAATATATATTAATATATATATATATATATAATAATATATAATAATAATACTATTATACTTATATTATATGTATAATATATATATATATATATACTATATATATATTATTATATATTATATAATATATATTATATATATAATATATATATATTACTATATATATATATATATATATATAATTATTAATACTTAATAATATTAATAATAATTAATATATATATAATTAATATATGGTATGCCTTATGTTTTTTATAATTATTTACTAATAATATACTTAAAGGATATAATAAATAATTTTCATTGGAAAATAATTTTAGTTATGAAAGGTTTACATTGGTAATAATTTTTATTTAGGCTCAAAATTATTTAAATTATTATATTAAAAATTATATCTGAAATAACATTAATTATTAGAAAATAAAAGAACTATACTTTTTTATTTTTGAGTTCAGAATTATGATTACGGTTTCTTTTACAATTCTTATTTTATTTTAATTTTTTAGTTTTATATTTCGACATTTTAGATTGTTAAAGTATTGATAATATCATTTGCTTCATAATACTTCAATAAGTGTTTATGTATATTATATATAATATTTTATATATATTTAATATATAATGATATATATATATATATTATAATTAATATTAATATATTAATATATATATTATATAATAATTATTATATATATAATAATATTAATAATACATATATTATATATATATTATAATATATATATATATATATATAAGTAATATAAATAAATATTAATATATAAATATATATTATTATAATATAGTATATACATGCGTGAGTCAGAGATTTTTTTTAATGCTCACAATATGTAGCTAGAGAACGGCAAGTCCTGCATCCTATTTACTTATAAAGTATTAAATTATAACAAATAATTATATATTTTTGGAATCAGTCCTTTAGAATAAATTTTCTAAAGCTAGATGGAATTAACTGTTGTTTTTTTTTTTTTTTTTTTTTTTTTTTTGAATATAAGTAATTATTTTTATTTTTTTTTTTTTAACTTCACTATTAATGTAAAATAAAATACCTCAAGGTAAACCGCAAAAGATGGGTAGTAGTGATTAGTCGGGTGATCTCTCATCTGGTACTACTTTCCCTCTTGGTGTGAGACGTACTGGACGGGGGGACTAATCACCCCCCTCCGAGGTTGTTAATTGACTGTCTCCGAACCCCCGCTCCTGGTCTTTGGGTTGTATGTCGCGGCGGGTTTCCTAGCCGACCATCCTCACCTCCGGGGTTCATTGAAACGTTCTCACCTACACCCCTTCTGTCCCCCGTTCGGCTCGAGCCCCCTAAATTGTGGCTTTGAATATAATTTTGTTTTTTTTATTGGAAAATTTGACAGTTTTTTTTTTAGGGGGCTTCGAGCCGACGGGGGACTAGATAGGGTAAGGGGTAATTACGTTTCATTACCCCGTAGAGTATATATAAGGGGTCGTCGGGAGGAACCTCCCGCGACACCCAAATGACACAAGAAGCGGCGGGGTTTTATATTATTTCCGTAGAGACCATCCTCCGGAGTATACTAGTGAATATATAGGGGGGGATTAGTCCTCCCCCGTTACGTCCACCGGTGAGCCGAATACTAGAGCACCCCTGAACTCCGTGCCATCTTTTGCGGTTTACCCTATGGTTGTATTCCTTTATTAGTTAAAAAAAAATAATATAAAAATTATATTTTATTACTTCTCTTTAAAAAAAATAAAAACAACACAAAAAAAAAAAAATCCCACTCCTTAGTATTTTCGTGGTCTGATTCTCAAAGAAATACTATCAATTTGTGTTATATTAGCGTGTATATACCTTGCATCTGTTTTTCTCTTAGTTTTACATACTCTGTGTTGCAAGCGCTCTCTAAAAAAAAAATTCTGCTTACCAACGTATAATTAAAAGCGCCGTCTGTTATTATCTAGTACGTACCGATTTTTATTCCGTGTACTTATAGTACACAATACCTCTTCTCCGTTAATATACTATAGTCACTATGCAATTTTTTACAAAATTTTATTTTATTGCAATATAGTAATATATATTTATTTATGTTATAATATATAATATAGTATATATATATTATATATATACTAATATGGTACATGTATTGTGAGTATATACATTTAGTTATTATTATATATATTATAAATATTGCTTGAACGCTATAGTAGAGTAAGTATAGTTTATTATATATATAATCAAACACTTTATAATTAAAAGTTGTGAAAACACATGCAATTAATAAATATTTTTATACTGTTTCGAAATAAATCAAAGCGTCAAAAAAATTTAAATTTATAAAGTAAGCAAATCATTTAAAAAATTTAAGGAATTAAAATAATATAGCAAGTAAATTTTTTTTTAATTTTTTCTTTACCTAAATAAAAAATGTCAAATAAGCTCAACCTTTCCAATACTAAATTAATTTGAGGACCATGGTTTACTTAAGGTGTCTCATAACATACAAACGTTATATATATATATATATGTCAAACCAAGGTACACGAGTATCAGTACTTTAGCATATTATATGTTAAATTATAATATATATATATAATATAATACAACTAACACACACACACACATACACATACAACACACACAACACTATATATTAGTATATATTATATATTATATATTAATATATTTAATATACTATTATATATTAATATTAATACTATAGTATATTTTATATATATATATATAATATTAATTTATATATTTTATCATATATATATATTATATTATATAATATATTATATAATATAAATATATTATATATATATAAATATATCTTAAATATGGATATATATAGATATAGATATAATATATATAGTGGATACTAGGGGTATATAGTTATATAGATGATATATATATATACTGATGTATTATATCAAATATTTTATAAAATATATATAATATATATATATATTTAATAGTATTACTATATATAATATATTATACTTATATATATATATATTATATATATATATATAATATATATATATATATATATATATAGTGATAACATATATTATATAATCTATATATAATATATTATATATATTATAATATATATATATAATATAATATATAATATATTATATATTATATATATATATATATTATATCATATATATAGTATGATAGAGATTGGTGAAGCTCTAAAAGATTAGGAAATAGGTTTTATTTTTATAAAAAAATATTTCTTAAATTTATTCTGTTTTTATGACATTAAAATACCAAACTTTACAAATTTTTATTTTTTTATGCTCCGGGTTTAATAAAGGATCCCATGTGGACATATATGAGTAGTAGTAGTATAATATATATATATATATGTATTAGTATATAATATATATATACATATATATATATATATATATAATATATAAAATAGTAGGTATATAGTATATATATATAATATTATATATATAAATATATATATAGTATATATATATATATATATAGTATATATATATATTATATATATATAATATATATAGTATATATATATATATTAGTATATAGTATATATTATAGTATATATGTATTATAGTATATGTATATTATATTTTATGGTATATATAAATGTCTTTGTACTCTAGGTTTCCCCCTCACCGGTAGGGCTATAAATTATAAATAATATTATATATATATATTAATATATATATATATAATAAGTTTATATATTTTTCTATTATCATTCTCACCATAAGAGATATATACGTATATTATTATATTATATATTTAAATTAGTATATTCTATAATTATATATATAAATAAATATATATATATATATATACTCCCCTATATATATACCCTGTATATATATATATATATATATAATATATATACATTATATATATATATAATATATAATATATATTACTATATATACTATAATTAGCTAAGTCATCTATCTTTTAATTATATTTAGGTAATATACTTCGTATTTATAGGTACATATATTTATAGTACTATAGGCAAACCAAATATCTACTAATATTACAAATACCTAAACACAAATAACCCTGTGTTTTTTCTGCTACATGAAAAGGAAATACCAAAAAAAAAATTTTTTTATCAAAATGGAAAGCCAAGAGGAAAGTTTTCTCAAAGCATTTCCTGTAGTAAGGTCTCTCCCTCCAAAAAAAGTGAGACATCCCCAAAGAAAAAAATTCGTTTTATCGACAATATTCAGAGCGATGAGTCGCGAGGCATATGAGGTCAGTGGTATTTGCCTCCTTTCGTCCGAATCCTAGATTGGGATTAACCTAGAGTAATAAAAAAAAAAAATACAAAAGAATATGAAAAATCTAACCCTTGCTGAAGCAAGCCACTAAAAAGTTAAAAAAAGGAAAAACCACTGTAACAAGTCTTAGATGGATTGTCATTTTTTAAAAAAAAACAAAAAAGAGAAGGAATAAAACAATATTATGATAATGAACGTGATTTGGTCCCTTACTCTCATTTCCATAATATTTAAAGAAATGAGCAATACAAAGAACATACAATGATTAAAAATATTATATTATATATATATATATATATATATTATATATAATATATTATACTAGATAGTAATTATCTATTAATATATATCATTCAACTTATATGCTAATCACTATTATATTAGATATATATACTCATAAATTATAAGCATTGCGATTACTCCGGTCCCCACCACATATCCTTATTTCGAAAATAATCCTTACCAATAACTACTCATACCTACTTATTTAAGAAATATAATATATCGAGCGCGAGAAGAAAGGCGCTCTCCTATATTCACACCTTTCGGGTAGGTAGGGATACCGCTAGACTCGTTTCGCTAAGCGGCTTTATATACACAATATATATACCATGCGTCTTTTACTTTAAAACCTCCAATTTAAATTGTAATCCCGCTTATAATAATACTTATATATAATAATCTATAAATATATATATATGAAATCAAAAAACTAATTTATAAATAAAAACATTAAAAAACAAACCACAACTAGCGTTGTACGGTACCATAATACGGTTCGTCTCTCCATTTTATTGAGATATTAATTCTAGATTATATTGCGACCCAAGATTAATCAAGCTCCTACCCTATTCTAAGAAGTTGAATTTCTTGTTATCGTGGTGTGACGCCTTATACGCAAGCACCACTTAATAATTTCCGCACTGTAGTTATTATATGTGTCATCAGGGCCAGCCAAACCTACACCGATCCTTTGCCAGACCTGTAAAAGAAATACATCGTTACAAGCTACAACTCTTAACTCACAGAGCGACACACAACCAGCACAACTTCCAACGTACACCATTATTTTATATATATATAATTATATTACCTCAATAATAAATACATCACCATAGAATAATACTCACGGTAATACGTAATATACCTACATACCTAAATATATACTCCCCTATATAAAGTATTATATATAAAATATTAATATTTTTAACATCTATTTATAATATTTACTGGATATATAAGGCTACCATAACAGTATATATATATATAATATATACGGACAAGTTTCTCTTCGTATCAAAAGGATGCCGCATTCAGTGTTTTATCTTTGAAGTCCACTTGCTTTGGTTATTAAAATATTATTTTTATTACATTTATTAAAGATATTATCTTTATATAAAATTACTTAATATTAAAAAATAATACATATTGGAAGTAAGTAGATTTTTTTTTTATGAAAAATAGCTTTAAAGCTTATCTAAGGAACAAAAACTTAATTTTAAAAAATCTTTAAGGCCTACGTTTCTTTATTAATAACAGATAAAGTCAATGTTCAGACCTCGACCACATTGTCTATAACATTTGGAGCAGATGTATGCTCTAGGACCTGGATTTAATTCTCCATCACCCTTCACTAAAAGTGGTAGGGGCAGGTAGACCTGATAAACGCACCCCATATTCAAAAAGGACAAAAATAGTAAAAGAAACCTCTGAGCATAGACAATGCTTTCATTATTATGTATTATTATTATTATTATTTATTATATTATTGTTATTATGATTATTATTTTATTATTCATTTATTATTATTATGATTTTATTATTATTATTATTATTATTACGATTATCATGTATCATTAAGATTTTTAAATTTATTATTATTTTTATTTATTATATCATAAATAAATAATAATAAATAATAATCATGATAATAAATCAATAAATATAAATAATAATAACTAACTCACTCACCTCAATCACTACATATATAATTAACTCAATAATAATAATAATAACTATAATATCTTCTTCCAATAATAAATAATAATTACAATAACTAATAAGTAATCTTCTAAATTCATTTATGTTTACTGCAACTAATAAATTTAATAATTAAGTGAATCAATAATTATTTTATCTAATATCTCGCTATATAATATATTAATAATACACTTCCTCAATATTATCCCATAAACGTATAATAAATCCCTATAATATACACCCTTCTACGAAACCTCATATCTTACTCAACTATATATATATCAAATACTATTCAAGAAGCTTTATTAGAAATAATATACTTTTAAGCTAGGACCCCTCAGCCTTACTATATAATCAATTATTATTCTACTTTTACTTTAATTAAACCTTTTTCTATATCTTTCAACTATACATATATTAAAATATAATGACTATTATATATATATATACATATAGTGCAAGGCTGCCTAACCCATGATGTTCCCTCATAATGCTTCACGTCATTCGTCCACGCCTCGAATATAATATAAATAAATATATTTACATATATATATACACACATATATATAACTAAATTATATCATACCTAAAATTTATCTATTACTAAAATTTACAAGTGATCATCACTATTAATAATTAATATCATACTAAGGCTTGGTCATAATACAATAAAAAACCACTTAAGAATGGAATGCAAAAACTTACTCCTAGTATAGAATAAACCTTACCATCTACTTCCTCACTCATAATTCTATCCATTTCCTTCTTTTATATTTTATATGATATATATATATATGGGTAACTATCTAATTATCTAAATATTCATGAATATATACTACGTTATTATTGAATCTTCATCCCACCCTTGTATTCACTCACAAAATTTCTTTACTTTTTCATATTATACCTAATATACTCTCACTACCCTGAATCAATAATAGACTTTATAATATATTTTAACCCCCTTCATTCACCTCACTAAGTACTTCGAATTTTACTTTAATTATATATTAATACAAGAGTGCAGGGCCAATTATAAACACGAACCATGTTAAAAAGTCTCTCCGTTTAATCCCCTGTCCAATATTACATTAACTCGGTCGTTCAACTTTTTTCGTTAACTGTATTTATTCGCTTTCGTTTAATCAATATATTTCACGATAGTAACGATTACACATTCTAAACACAGAGCACCATACCTGCTAAACCGGGCAAGTAACGGCACTCAAATAACAAATTAACATTATAGTTACATTTGATAAGCACATTGGCGCGCTCTCCGAGTTCACCCCAATATATCCCCTAACATACTCTCTAATCTCCCGTCCTATACATGGTAAATATTAACGAGATTCCGGCTGGTCCAGTATAAAAAATTATTTTCTTATTCAGATTTTGGTAAAGTGCTCGAAATTCGACTCATTAAGTGTATCTCCGGAATTCGGAAAAGGCAAAACAGTTATAAATTTTTTTCCCAAAATTTCTTTCTCCCATAACACGCATCCTCCTCAGGAATTGCGTCACATCATGTGATTTTCTGCTATTTCCTACACGGTATTACTATCTCAATTTATAATACAGATTTCATATACACTTAAAATAGACGTCTTAACCACTTTTCCCCTTCTTGGCTTATGTTCGATTTGTTTCATACATGCTGTATAGGTTCTATCTTCCAACTTATGTGAAACGTCTCCTGCTAAAGAAAAGAAAAAAGCGAATCTCATGTGATCTGTTGGAACACACGGCTCTCTCAATGAGGTCATCTCTAAAGCTTCCCGGTCGCTCTCCATCTCACCGTGGCAACCTTGTTTCTTTTTGTGCTCACTAAGTGTAAACATATTACCGAAGTTGACGTGTTCGTATGAAAAGGCGTCTAGAGGCTGGGTCAATTCTCTGAAGAAAACTATTTCACCTGTGATATTGTTTATTAAGCCACTGGGGTTGGTGAAGACCCTTTACCCAATTTAGCCAACGCGCTGCGTCGATGGATGCACCCAGGCGGCTATAAAGTAAGTGGATGTAGCTCTCAACGAAACAAATAAAACATTAGAAAGGGTTGTACAGGTAAAATTTTTATTAAGAAAAGTACAGTTTATATTTTTATATTAAAATAAGTAAGTTAAATAAATAAAAATTATAAAGTATTAGAGATATGGTAATAAAGTTTAGTTAATAGTTCTTATTATTTCTTTATTAGCCGTCAAATTTTTATAATCGAATAATTTAGTTCTGGGAATAATCTCTGGATGTGAATTCAGTATTTATAATTTATAATGAAATGTTGTGTGATATAGATCCGTATTTATATTATATAATGTTCAAATAATAATATGTGAATTTGTTTAATTAACGGTATATTATATTAATAATTATGCTAAAAGGTTATTTTTTTTAATTTATAATATTTTATATTCTATAGTTTTAAATTAGAATCTGTTATCAATTATTTTCTTATAAGTGTTCAAATATTCATCTCTACATTTTAAGAATAAGTAAAATTATAACATAGTTATATTTAATAGATGTATATTAATAGTATTTAAAGGATATGTAGATATATAAGATAGAAAGGCTATATATATTATATATATTAAAATATCAATCTACATTCATTCTGTTAAATTTCTTAATCTCTTACCTATACATAGCTATATATCCTAAATATCTAATTCAATAATTTCTCTATAATCACAGTCAAACACTTTCTACTAGTTCTGCTAGAATCCCAGTGAACTCGCCTTCAGTTTCTTTATCAGTATAGCAATTTGGTGCATTTAAGGAATCATAACTCACTAATAACTAATAATAACAATAACATGCTAACCTATAGCCTAACCTAACCTAATTTTGCCTGACATACTTAGTTTAAATATCCTAATAATAAATTTATTAAAGTTAACTCGTCCATTCAATTACTTTAAATTTTATTACGCTGATTCCAAATATGTTATTAATTTTTTATTGTACATATCTGATTTAACCAAAGGCGTAACTGGTGAGAACTAGCGTAGCCCAAGTCTGAGTATGTAATAAAATAATAATATTAAAAATTCTGCAGAAAATACGTCCAAATAAAAGTAGATTATGTAGCCCTGGCACTATCAAAGATAACCAGTATAGTCTAGCCCTATCATTCCTGGGGAGCCATCTGTCAAAGGAGGCCCCGGTTTTATCCAGGAATAGGTTTACAGAACAAATCAAAAATTAAAAAAGATTAAACCCAAAGAAGAGATAGGTATCCCCAAATCCCATCTCACAAGACTTAGAAGAAATAAACTTCACTTACAAACTAAAGACTGAACCTGAAGCCAGAACACTATGTAGCGTTCTGTGAATTCCCAAATCCGACGAGCAAGCCAAAATTAAAGGTTTAAGGATAAATATGTGGACTCTACAATTGGAATTAAGAGCGACACAACATATTGCAATGGACCGCCAATAGTGAATTATGATCCAAGTAAATGCTGTATAGTGTTAACTAAAACATTAATCTATAAAGGTGCCCCCAATAATTAATTAACGAGACTTAAGCCCATCATATAAGTGCCAGCTATGATATTTATAAATATAAAATAAATAAAATAAAAAATATAAATACGATATAACTGATATTATAATGACCTAAAGTACAGCTATTTTTTATCTGTTTGACTTAGAAATTATGAATTTTTTTGTGAATTATATTTGAATAATATATAAAAAATATTATATAATATAATATAAATATCTAATTACTGATAAATAAGGGTATGATATAATCCAACTGACATGACTAAATAGCTAGATTTGAATTTTTCTCTTATTTATGATAGGATACACTAGGAAAGATCTGAATGAGAAATTTCTCAAATAAATCAAATAATGAAGTTAAATAAAAATAAAAAAGTCTTTACTGGAAAAATCGAAAAGTCTTCTAGCTCCTATACGTATTATTTCGCTGTATATGCTTTATGCTATTGATTTATTATTTACTATAACATTTATATTATAAATATTACAGTTCACCTCCACACTTAAACTGATTTTAATAGCCTTAATTTTAATCAGCATCAAGTAAAGAATGACTAGATGAATTAGAAAGTACTATTCATACTACTGTAGTATTGTGAAGTAAGTAATAGGTAAATTAATATAATTAGTACCATTTTACTTCTTCTATATAAATTAAGAGGCAGACTGTATTCTCATAGATTAGCAATATAATATAAGTAGCTTAGCGAAGTATTGGAGATTTAATTTTTTGGTTATGAATATTAAGGAAATTCAAATATCAGTGTGTAAGAGTAAGTAAGCGGCAGTCGTATGTGTAATTAGGAAGAAAAATCAGGGAGAAAACCATTTACCTAAGACGTGTCTTGGTTTGAAAGTTGTCAAGATAATGCTTCAGATTCATATTATTCTGATTAAAGTCAATTTGTGTAGAGAGCTCACTATATATAGATGCACGTTCTATATATGAGCACCACTATATTACTATGAATATATAAAAATTTATACTAACTATAAAATGTTAAACGTTTCTGAATTATATAGTTAACTAACTTGAATTGTAATATATTAGATATATATATTATAATTATACCAATATTTTAAATATTATACATCTATCATTAAGAGTCTTATACAATTTTTAATAAAACCTGTTTTCATTATATATATTTTAAATATATTATTAAACTTATTTTTGTGAATTAGAATGATTTTACTTATATAAAAATATCTAATATTCAAATTAATTTCTGTTCTTAAGATATATAATATATTATATATATCTATATATATATATATATTATATATATTATATTTAATTATATAATATATTATATATATATTTATAATATATATATAAATACTAATATGATATATATATATATATATATAGATTTATACTATATATATATATATAATATATATAATAGTATATTATAATATATACTATATATATATTAGTATATATATTATATATAATATATATATATATATTATATATATATATATTATATATAATCATATATATATATATATATATATATTATTATATAGATATAATTTAATATTATACGATATCAGTATATATATGAGAATAAATGTTTTACAGTCTGAAAAAGGAAAATAAAATATCAAATAAAGTTTTCGCGTGCTTTAAAATAGAATGTTTTTTGAAAACTATTCTGACAAAAAAAGAGTTAGTGAAAGGAAAAAAAGTTTTCTGCCCATGCATTTCAATAATAAACTTAAATATTTACATGTACATATACATTTATGTTTTTATTCATACTCAGTTTGAATGTAAGGTGGTCACGAATACTGACTGTTACAATTCAACAATTTAGGAAATAGTTTTCATAGACTCTTATATATTCTATAAAAATTTTTTTTATAAAATGAAATTATTCAGTTTTAACATATCTTCTCAGTACGCTAAGAATCGTGTGTTTTAGTAGCTAAAGGCATTGAATATTCTTGAAATTCTATGTATTTATTGACATTTTTTGGGATTATTATTGATTCTTTTAATTTTAACACCCCACAGATAAGTTTTTTTTGGTTGTATTTTTGTTTGTAATAAATAAAGATGCAAAAGTATACCTCCTTCCAGACTCTCTTCTTTAAAATAGATTTTACTTAAATCGGATTTTTTGTGATAGAGTGTCATAAATTACAGTGGGAGTTCAATACCCCTGTGGGTCTACCGTCTATCTCTGGGGTGCTCCTGGTTACAATAGCAACCAAGCAACAACATGGGCACAACATGTTTGTTGAGCAAATTTGCCATAATTAAGACGAAAAAAATTTCACTCGCCTAGGACTCGACCCGACAACAAGCGTCCCGTTAGAAATTACTTTAGGCTCTACACAGTCGAATCCATCCCCAAAAAGAACGATCTCGGAAGTTTCAAATACTTGCTTCGATATCACACTGGCTTTAGAATCAGATACTTATTTAAATCACAGAGGGCTGTATGCAACCTTGGCGCACACGGCATATCTTATGGGGTGCTCCATGGGTTAAAAGCAACCGACCAAAGTCAAGGAACGCCAGCATGCGCACAAGCTACTTGTTATTCAAAGGAACAAGAATAACGAAAATATTTCACTCGCGCCAGGACTAAACCATAGACAACAGCGTCGCCGTTTAGCAATGCTCAGGAGCTCTGACCACTTAGTCCAATCCCTCATTCCCAAAAATTAATGCATCTTGGAAGTTTCATTCCTGCTTCGATATTACTGCTTGAAACTCGAATACTGATATTTAAATCCAAAGAAGGTGATTGGAACCCTAACATGGGCTACGGATCTACTGGGGTTGCTCATGGGTTAGAGCAACCGACCATAGTCAAATAACGCCGAATGAGCACATACATTGTTCCCAAAATTTGCAATAATAAAACGAAAACATTTCACTCACGCCAGGACTCAAACCATCCGACACAAGCGTCGCCGTTAGACAAGTTGAAAGAGGTATCACCTATTTATAATCTCTGCCAAAAAATAATCATTATGAAGTTTTCAAAATTCCTGCTTCGATATACTGCTTGGAAACTCAATACTTATTTAAATAGACAGAAGGGTGGTTGAACCCCTTCTGGGGCACACGGCATTTCGTCAGGGATGTATCGGGTACAGGAGCAACTTACCAAAGTCAATGAACGCGAATGCGCAGATGATAATGTTGTTGCCGCAATTAGCAATAATAAGACTGAAAAAATTTCACTTCGGCTAGAGACTCGACATCGACACAAGCTCGCGTAATAGACATGTTCGGAGGTCTTCACTAGTCTGATCGCCTTACACCCAAAAAGAAGCATCTCGGAAGTTTTCAAATTAATCTATTCGATATCACTCTATGAAACTCCGCTATTATTTAATTACGGAAAGGTGTGGAACCCTTCTGGCGCGGCTTACACGATTCTCAAGGGATTGTCTTGGTCACCGACAACCCGACACAAGTCAACGAAGCGACAATGCGCAGTACTTATTGCCACAACTTTCATAAGTAAGTAAAAAAATTTCAGCTCGCGCCAGATTCGACTACAGCAGCGTGCGTTAGACAATATGTACAGAGCTCTACACTAGTTATTCGCCTCTCCAAAAAGAAGGCAGTCTCGAAGTTTTCAAACCTCTGCTTCGATAATCATGCTTTGAAACTCGCATCTTATTTACCCACAGCAAGGTGTTTGGAACCCCCTCTGGATACACGGATTCTTCGGTTGTGCTCATGGTTACGGACAATCTACCAAATTATTAACGCCATAAGGCGACCAGCTTTTACACAAAATTTCATTAATACGATAAAAGAATTCACTTGGCCAGGACTTCAACTCATCAACAGTCCCTTTAACAAGATATGGATACCTCACTGTCCGATCCTCCTCCCCCAAACCGAAGGATATATTCGGAAGTTTAATATCTCTCTGCTTCGACATCACTGCTTTAACTCGATACTTATTATCTATCAAGGTGAGTTGGAAACCTCTGGTTAACGATTCTTCAGGTTGCTCATGAGTTACAGGAGCAACGCAAAGTCAGACACGCGCATGCCCATAAATGGCTTTACACAAATATGAGAAGACAGAAAAAAATTTCACTCGCGCCAACAGGACTCGAATATCGGAAAAGCTCGTCGCCGTCAGAGCTAATTACAGTAGCTCTTCCACTAGTCGATCGCACTCCCTAAAGAAGCATCTCGGAAGTATTTCCAAATTCCTTCTTCATATTCACGGTTTTGATAACTCCATACTTATTTAAAATCTCAGAAATGGTTCTGAACCCTTCTGGGGCCACGCATTTCAGGTCCAGGGTTACAGTGAGAATGACCAAAGTCAGATCGACCGACTATGCGCACAGATTGCTTGATAGCAAGCTTATCTTCTCTCT
>JABUQX010054118.1:2500-44911 GCA_015478945.1 Trachelipus rathkii | reverse complement strand
AGGTATCACAGCTTATTAAATTACATAAGTGTTAACACACCTCGCTCTGACTCTCTTGCTGAGTATCGTTCTAACTGTATTGGGTCTCCCCCAACGGGGGCCACACTTAGTAGCCTTATTTAAGAGTTCGTGTTCGGATGAGTGATTATCTTAATTGTGGATTTTTTTTTCTATTTATTTTTAAACTTATTTTTCATCCACAACTCATTAATCATTAAATTCAATAATTACCCAATATTCCTTACTTTTTTAATGAAAAATAGGAAAAATGTATTATTTATTTCAAAATTAGAAAATGCTTATATTTGAAATATAGATACAGTAAGAGGCCACATATCAGACCTATCATTGCATAGTAACTCATTAATTCATAAATTCAAGTTATTGACGACTTGCCCAGTTATTTCTGAGTATAGAATCCATAAGCTTCCAATATGTTTTACAGGCACACGACCCACACAACCTCCTCCCTTCTAGGGCTTGTCATAACTTACATAGTATACACCTAGTCTACAACCGAAAGATAAAGACTATAGTATAAGGACAATGCTTCACTCACCATTACACTCCAAGCTTTTATTGTATATTTTCTGGCAGTCATATTATTCAGTTTTACCTTTAACTACCCTGTAACAATCCCACCAAATTTGGCTTAGTCAATCAAATATACTATACGCTAAGGATGTTTCTTGATAATGATTGCAAGTTGAATGGTCACATAAAAGCGTTTTAGAGGGAATAATATGTATGCCTGAAAAATTGAAAAAACTATTTTATCTGAATATGAAAGTTTTCTTATATCTAATGATGGCATGCATTATTATTACTTAGTATTCCCCAGCTCGCTATGAGGGTTGCTTTGTGGATATTGCATGATCATAATTTATAGACTTTTGTGTACACCTAGTATTCTATGTTATTAGTTGGGGTTGACAAAGCCTAATAGTGTTTGCAATTCTTGTTCGTCTTGGTTATTTGCATAAGAACATATCTTATTTGGTTTCATGGTTTGTCTGTTGGCTTGAATGGGAACCAGTATCGAAGCTCCCATGTGGCTTCTACTTTTTTTATTTCTTTTTCTTAATTTTTACTAATTTTTTCTTTATTGTGCCTACCGTGTTGCTCTCAGTTCATTAGTTGGTATCTATAAAGAATTTAAATTGATCTATATATTCATCATTAAATTTAAATATCTTTGCAGACTTTATTCGTCTCCTCTAAGAAATTGCTTTACTACAGAAAAAATTCCTAACTATACTTTTTTCGTCTTTTATTTCATAGATTAATTATTTCTGCAAACTCAGTATATTTCTTTTCTAATTGCATACCCTCCTCCATGCCATAATTATGTCTTCCTTCACTAAGGTTTTTTCAAACTTGTGCATAAATGACTCTAATACTGGCCTAAGTTAGTTAATGTACTGTTTACTTATATAATCAGGTTGTGTTTTTCTAATTTTAAGAAATATTAAAAAAATAAATTTTTTTTTCTTTTTTTAGGCCAAATTGCCTTTTTAGTTATTTTGATAAAAATTAGTAAATCAATCCAAATTATTAACAGTAGATCGAAAATGAAAGACTGTAAGAATTGAATTATTTAAATTTGAATTATTAAAAATCTAGATAATATAATATACTAAACATAAAAATATATTATTTATATATATATATATATATATATATATATATACTATATTTATATTAGTATATATATATATATATGATATATTATATAGTATATATATATATATATATATATATTCCTAATATATATATTATATAATCTATAGTATATATTATATATATATTTTATATATTGTATATACTATATATATATATATATATATACTATATATATATTATATATATATATATATATAATCATATATATATATATATATATATATTATATATATATATATATATATAATATATATATTTTATATATATATCTATATATAGTACTAATATATATATATATATAATATATATATATATATACAGGTTAATATTATTATATATATATATATATATATATAAGTTGATATAGTATATAGATATATATATAGTATAACTATACTATAATAATATATATATATTATAATATATAATATATTTACTATATTTATATATATTTATATACTACTATATACTATATAATTATATATATATATAGTATATATTATATATAATTATATATATATATATAATATTTGAGTAATTCTAATTTAATTTATTTCTTTATTGAAAATGGATTTTGAAAATGATGTGGATCGAATATTGCTTATTATATTAGCTGAAATACTACTTATTATTAAGCAAGTGATAAACTAGTAATATTTATTTAATTTTTTGAAAAATTATCACTTTTGAAATAAAAAAAGAAAAATCTGAAATAATCATAACTTTTTTTTCATAAAACAATCAATTGATTTAATCATTTCTGGAATAAATTTGATTTAATAACTGCCAACTCCTTTTCTTATACTCAATCAATCATTGAACTTGTAAGACCATATTTCTATTAACTTTTTTCTTTGCTTCCAAATACTGATAAGTTCTTTTTCAATTACTTCTTATAAAAAACCCAAACTTTTTATTAGAATCACCACTAGAGTTAATCCCTCTTCTTCCTCTCAGTTATCACCCGTCTGCCCTCTCCGATGAGTGCGGCCACTCTTCGCTTACCATGACGGACGCGCGGAGTCGTCCTGACCGTTCTCCTCTCCTCTCTCCTCTCCTCTCGATCTCTCTTCTCTCCTATAATATAGTATAGTACTATATATATGTAAGTATATAATATATATATATACCGTACTGATATACTCAGTTATATATATATACTATTATTATAATACTATTATTATATATATGATATTATTATTATTAATATAGAATCCATATTTTCTGAAAAATTTTTCTATAGTTCAGAAAAAATTTTCTCTTGTTTCATGAAAAGTTAAAGTAAGTATATCTGATTTATTTATAGAATTAATTGTTTAGTCTTGCAAAGCTTTCTGGCATATTTCCATCAGTCCTGCCCACTCGAAGAATTCTTCTAAACTTTACTTAACTTTTTTTCTTGACATTTTTTGAACTTAGAATCTTGTATTCAGAAACAACTGTCTTTATATCCTGATTTAATTAATCTAGTTCATTTATACGCATGTACTATATATTTTTACTCTTATATATATCTCTTATCTATTATATATATATATCTCTCTCTTTCTATATTTAATTTCTATATCTTAATTTTATCTCTTATTATATTTCTTTATCACTTTTAATATTGTCTAATTATTATTCATATTATATATATTATCTCTTATATACTATTATATATTATTTCCTCTATATCTATTATATATATATTATCTATCTATTTAGTTATATTATATACTATATATATATATCTCACCCTATAATATTATCTTTACTATTATACCTATCCTTATCATCTTACTATTATTATATACTATTTTCTATATATTATTATCATATATATATTATATATATTTATCTATTCACCTGCACTTTTTTATATATCTATCATATTTATTATTAATATATATTTATTATTTATATATTATTATTATATAGTATTTATTTATATATTTATATATTATTAATATCTATTATTTTTATTTTTAGATAATTTAATATAGTAGTATACAGCTAATTATCTATTATTTGTTATATTATTATATAATTTTTTATATTTCTTATTTATTTAATATTTTATTTCTTATTTTATATTCTCTATGATATTTATTTATTATATTCTATATATACTAAATATATTATAGTTATTATTTCTTACTATATATATATATCACTATTACTATTAATTATATATATAATATCTATTATATAATCATATATATATATATATAATCATAGTGCTAATATTTTTTCTAGATACTGTACTGTGACTTTTTTTCTGAAAAAAATTTTCTAGTTTAGAAAATAAATTTCTAAGTTCAGAAAGATTAAGTTAAGTTAAAGTTTTTTTAGAAAATTATTTTTAGTGCAATTCTTCTGACATAACTCATAACTTGATTCCTTAGCACTATTTCTTAATAAACTATTACTGCTTAAGTATTTCTTAACTAGAAATTTTTTTTTGAAACAAGAAAGTTTTTTTGTCAGATTAAAAATCACAGTTACAGTATCTAAAATTAAGAATATTCTTATATTATACTATATATATTATATAAACTATTATACTTTACTATAATATTAATAATATTATATTATATTGCATATTATATATATTTTTATTATTATATTTATATATATTAATTATATAATTATAATTTAAAATATTATTCGCTAGGTTATCATCCTGTTATTATATATCTTTTATATTATATTATCTATTATACCTATTATTATTAATTATATAATATAATTTATATTAATATATATTATTTAATTATATAATATATTAGTATATTTATATATATATATTATTATATATTTAATTAATTTATCAGGTATATTATATAGTATATATATCCGGTATATATATATAAATATATATATAAATTATTATATTTTATATAATATATGATATGTATATATTAATATTTATTTTTTTTATTTAATATATTCAATATATTTATATATATATATATATTTTTATTATTTATCTTATAGTGTGTCTATATATATATAATATATTATCTTATGTATATATCATATACATATTATATAATTATATTCCTTATATGATATATTATATATATTATATATATATTAACTATATATATATATATAGTTTATATATATATATATATAATATATACATAATATAATATCTATATTTACTATATATATTTACTATATCATATATTATATACTATTTAATATACTATATATTTCATTATATATATTAACTTTATATCTATATATTTATATATTATCTTTATATATATTTTTTATCTAAATAATTTATATTTTAATTAGCTATTTTAAAAATGTATTAATTTACTATTATCCAATATTATGTATATATATATTTATATTACTATCTCTATATTATATAATATATATATATATATATTCTTATATATCATATATATATAAATATCACTATTATTACTTTATTACTTATCTATTATTTAATTAATATATTACTATATATATCATATATAATATTAATTTTATAATTAATTCTTATATATATATATATAATTATGATATTATACTTATTTATATTCATATACCACATTTCCATAGTATATAATATATATCTTATGTTATATATATTAGTTTTACTTTATATATATATATATACTCAAATATATTTTATATATACTATATATTAATATATATACTATTCTATATATATATATATTATAATATTATATACTATATATTATAATCCTCTAAATTTCTTTATATTTATCTATTATATATTTATAATATATAGATTAGAGCTTCTCTTAATTTATTAAAAATCTTATATTTACTTTATCTATTATTATTTTATTACAAAACAGCATTTTGATCATCTTTTTTGAGATAGAAAAAAATTTTACAGCAGAAACTGAGAAAGATATAATGTTGGCTTTCTCATCATAATTATTAGCGAGCTCCTAAATTAAAGTACTAGAATCTTACATGTCTGTCTATAATTACTCACATATTTAATTTTTTTTTTAAAATTAATGTTTTGAAGATATAACTATATATATTAACTATATATATTATATTCTTTATATAATAAATTTTATCTATATATCTTTTCATTTTCTAGAAAATTCAGTCTATTACTCTTATTTATTATAATAATATTAGTATAACATGTATTATATCTTATCCCATTTACCTTTATATAATATCTATATTATATATATACTATGTATTAATTTTCTATAATTATATAAAAAAGATTATTATTAGTATATTATTAATAGTATAAAAGAGCATAGAGATATTAATATCTTTTTTAATAATTAATGTAGTATTAATAAGGCTTGAAATAATAAGAGAGAAATGAATTATTTTAATATTCATCAATATTAATCATCTAGTATTTACTACTAGAGAAATTATTATTCATTTTTATTTTTAGTATTTAATTATTATCTATTAGTTATTAAATATAAAATATTCTATATCTATATCAAACCAAAATGTTAACTGATACAAAAACTTTCCATGTATTTACGTCGAGTTCTTATAATGTATTTATACATCTCTTCTCCATGACATTAAAACTTATATGGAGGTGAACCCTCATTTTAAATTATTTTTGGTCAAAAGTCAAAATTTGGTCAAATTTTTTATTAACTTAAAATTCTAACCTTTTACTAATTAATTGTATAAGTATAAATCTGGATGCATAGTTCACTTATTTACATCAGTATATTATAATAGAGGATTCAAACATATATACATCTTTCATCTCAAAATAGACAAATTCTAAATTAGCTCCAATCATATCATATCACTTAATTACATCCTGACTACCCTACTAACTATATATGCCTTTTACCTTAGAGTATACCCTTCTCCCCATAACATTTCTACTTAGCTCATTCTATTTATTTAGGTTCTATCCTTAATATACCTTTTTACTAATCACCTTTTACTTCTTTCCCTTTTTCAACCTTATATATCTACCTTCCCCTTTCACTCTGTGTTATATCACTTTATATTACCTTTTTATCTCCTTTATATTCACCCTCTCTCTTCTTCATTGTTTCTATTACTATATTCGTATAATTCTTATTGGTATTTATCTATTATCTATTATATATTATATATCATTTATTTCGGTATCTACCCCTATCATGTATTTTCTGCTTACATGCCTTCTTGTTGACTCTACATAATACTTCCGTTTTATTTTTGTATAATTACTATTTGACCTTTATATATTTATTATTTTGCCAACTGCTTATCGTATACCTTATTTGTCATTTCACCCACTATTATGACTACTTATAGATTAACGACTTACATACTTACTCACTACGCTCATTTTTGGACTTGGCCCACCTTCTAGAAACGCTTTTTTCTCCTTGGCCGGACAGCCTCCCGTCCTGGTTCTATAATCACTCTCAGTATTAAGTATAATAGTCTTACTCTACTATGAGGCTTAGTACTCAGTCATCTTACTCAGTGCATTAGACTAACATACTCAATCGGGTGTCAATGCATGAGTCTAAGTATTCAAATTATATTATGGTTACTAATTCCTAAATGGATCCATACCTTATAGTCTATAATCTAATATTATAATATAAAATTATTATACTATATATATAATTATATATATTATATTTATACATTATTATCCAGGTAAAAAATCCGCACATTTTTAAAGATCGCGCATTACAAGCATCCGGCATCCGCGTTTGACTTTTAGCCTCAATGTTTATTAAAAATACTGAATCGTCAAAACTTTAAAATGAAGAGAATTGGGACTATCTCATTTGACATTCAAACTTATGTAACGCTGACTTGATCTCGCAAGCTATGATAGTTCAAATTATTTGATTCAATACATAAGTCCTTATGAGTTAGGGTTTCCAAGAATTAATGAGCGCCTTTCTATCAGCTTATCTGTCCTCGATATATATAATTATTACCATTAACTTTACCTCTAACGTTCTAAGTGAAAGACATTTTGAATCTTCAATCTTCAAACGCAAAAGTGACGGTATATTTAAATAGAATGAATAGATGTAATTTTATAATCAACTAGAGCTTTCAGCAATTCTGTTCTTTGTTTTTTTTATCGGTGGTACAATTATTTGAAACTCTTCTTAACTATTTCCTCGCACCTTCACCTAAACCGTTTAATAACTTAATTGCAACGTTTTTCTGATTAAAACAGTTAATTAGAACAAGTTTAATTTACCTCGTCACCTATTTTTCCCTCCCTTTTCTTCCATTCCGCACTTTACCCTCGTTCTGGCTTCCCCGGGTTTGGCGTCTACACCTGACTCTTTTTCATTCTTATTTGGGATGCTCCCTGGCATCGGTTTGTTCCCCTGCTGTCTTGTTTGCCGTCTTGCCCTACCTGCTATGTTTTCAGATCTGAAAGATATATCTTCATACCAACAGTCTTTAATTCGCCCACTTCCGATGAGAGCATCAGAAGAAACGACATATATACATGAACTCGCAACACCTCCTAGAAAATTACTTAGACAATCAATAACAGATTCATCATGGTAATACATTTCTTTACAGTCCAGTAGGTTGAGGTGAATGAAACATTAGTTCATTGGGACTTTATTTATAGATTTAATGCTTTCATTGTCAATTCATTACACAACTCTGCAAAGAAAAAAAAACTTCGCTACTACTCATCATTCCTAATTAAGTTGGTGGAGAAGTTTAAGTCGCATTATAATTGTTACCCTCATACTCCTACTAAGTATTTCGTCTATTATTCTCAGCTGTCTTCTTTAATGAGGAAATTTTTGCTAAAAGAAATACTTTTGGCTCTGTCTAACTATTCTTAGCTCAAATCTATTAGTATGTTTATCCAAGTGAGAGAGTTATTTTTAGCTAAGTGCTTTCGGTACTATATATAATTATCAAATAGAGATAACAGACTCTCTATGTTAGAAAGTGACTGAAAAATTGATATGTTTCTTCAAGTCACAATCTTTCATTTCTATTTGAATTCCATAACTAGTGTATAGCAAAAGATATTTATTTCATTTAATTTTACTCATATGTATAAATATTTATTCATTACGGTCGGAAGGGTGGTGAAATGAAGCGTTGAGTGGGTTGACAGATTTGTAGTTGGTGCTCGTGTGCCGGACGAGATTCCCGGAGTACCAATATATACTTGTATAATAGGGATTGTGGCTTAAAACTCGAATTATTCTAGTTGTCCCTCATCTAGGCCGGCGATTGCCTGATATGGGTATAATTAAGCATACAGTTATATTCATTTACTGGCGTATTTCACCTATTATCAAGTACGTGAGGTTATATGGTATGGATTGTTGGAGGATGGTCTATATTATCATACTAGCGTCTTTTATTTTCGGAGTAATATGGATGGGCAGTGGCACATTGGTCTCTTTTTTGGTCACTGTTGGATTACAGTAACAGAGGAGGCTGCTCCTATGAAGTTAGTATGAAAGCTAGTATATGGGCTGAAGTCGCAGATCAGGTTAGCTTGAGTGTACATACACTTGTTGCTGTCACTAGGGTCTGATCTTGAATGTCGACTATGTGAGTTATTCCCTATGAGTCTTTATTATTATTCCTATTGATGTTAATTGAGTTACTGTCGTATGGCCTATTGGATTGGCATCCGCAGCTGCTTCTCTGATTATATCATGTTGTTCGTATGCCCTATTGGGTAAGGGCTTTACTATATGTGTATCATTATTTAATACATCTGAGTATAGCTGATTATAGAGTTTGTGGTGTGTGGTACTATTATCGTCATGCTGTAACTTATTGACTGGTGATTCTTAGGTGGACCGGTGCTGCTTAGTTATACGGTTGGTTAGCGCTTGATTGTGCTGCAGGTGTTTATGGGTACTATAGACGTGATAGTCAGTAGGTAAATACTACGTGAGATAGTCAGTGTAGATTGACTAGGTGCTAGATGTACTGCCGGCGAGCATGTGATAGGTTTGGGGGTAATCACCTAAGTGATATGCCGCTAGTGATAGCGCCTTAGGCGCGGTTTTTGAGTACTGGGGCTGAGTTGTGTATCAACACGATGACACAGATTACCCCTGTAACTCTGGCACTCCCCACTCTAAGCTAGTCCTCACGGATGTTAACAGAGTCGCAGTACATCACATCCGCGGATGCGGAGGTTCTTAATGCCATTGACTTGGGTTCTGCTGCGAATAATTATTCATCCTTCTCCCTTATTAGGTACTACGTAAGTAGGTAGTAGCGGTCTAGGTGAGGTGGTATTCTTTTTTGCCTAGCTTTTGATCTATTCTATCTATACTTATATAGATATATATAGAGCTTTATTATCTTTCCGCTTCCTTATGAGTGATTCGCCTGAGTCTACTTATATTATATATATATATACCTATATTATCATTTTGTGAGGTGAGGCCGTGATAGCTCCAGCGCACTGCGCTATTAATATCTTATTATACTATATATCCACATATATCTATCTCTTTACTAACTCATAATTCCATAATATATTATCTCTTATAGATCATTCGACTATTACTATATATATATTATTCATTATATATATATATATAATATATATTATATATATATACTTATATATTCTATAGTACTACGCCTATTATATTCTCTCTATATATTATATATTTAATATATGCTATATATATATATATACTAATAACCTATTTTTTAATTCTATACCACTTTCTTTGTCTATATATATTATATATAGATCATATATAGTATTAATTATATTATCTATTATATATATTATATTATAATTATACTAGATTTATATTAATTAGTGGATATAGTATCGATAGTATTCGCAGATGGTATAAGAGTATCGGCAGGTGGTCAGGCAACTTTTCACTGGGGGTCCATTGCTGAGAAGGGATACCGCTACATCATTCACATTCAAGGTGGGTCCGATACTGTTGCAATCATTCTAGGAATACTTTGCAAGACATTCTTATATATTATAAATGTTCACTCTTCAAAGACTATATACCACTACTAGCTCATCTATTTAAGAATAAGAGTCTTACTCTATCCGTAAGACCAACTTGGCCTACATATCCTTATATGATAAATAACAATATCCTTATATGTTATTATATCCGTATTATATATAATATTATATATTTATTAGTATATTATTCTTATTCTTCATATAATATATACTATTATACTTATTATATATCTCATATATTATCCTTATTCATCTATTTCTCTATATTCCTATCTTATTTATATACTCTTTCATAGGTCAATTATTCCATATTATCATTATATATTAGTATTATTATTATACTATACTATACTCTATACTAATACTACTACTATTCTATATATATATTTTATACTCTATTATTTAATATATTTAATATATATTCTATTCCTTATGGTTATTATCTATCTATATATTATTATTATATCTTACTATTTATTTATATATAGTATATAGTATCTATATATATTGTTTGTCATTGTTGTGATATATATAATATATTCTATATACTATATTAATATCTTATATATATATAATATATCTAGTATATTTTATATATAGCCTACGATATATTAGTATTATATATATATATATTTCATATTATATATATATATATTCTATAATATTTTATTATTATATTATATTCCTTATGATATTATTATAACTATATTAATATTACTACTATCATTATTATTATATACTGAATAGATTACTTTATATTATATTATATTCAGGGAATGTACCTAAGTTCACGATTGTATCGGTATTTCTCTCGGCAGAATCAGGCATTTTTTCATGTATCAGTATTGGTTAATATGGTGGCCGATACTTACCTTTTGGGTGAAGAATGTTCAAAAAATTTCTTTATAGATTCAATAAAAATCTAGTTCTTATTTATATTATATTTCAAATGTTTTTTCATTATGCATAAAGGAATTAATCCTTAAGCTTAGCTTAAACAACCACAAAAATGTGCATCTCTTCCTGACGAGTGAACCAACTATAATAGAATGCATTAAATAACATACCGACTGAATTCACAAAAGTTGGTAACCGCCTATCAACCTGGCACAAGCACTGATAGTGGTTATGAAGGCTGGCTATCTTCTAGCAATAAACATACTGAAAGATGGAAGAGGATTAGGTATATGTTTGAATCATTGAAATATGTTACTCATCATATAGCCGAATTGCATTGCTACGCCTCATTCACCTTTCAAAGGAATCACACCAAGTATCCTCATCGATAAATACTGAAGAGGATCACTGTTCATTCTAGATAAGTACATTAAGATATCAATTATTTGCAATGTTCTGTGAAAAGATGAGATGAGTTGCCTCTACGATTAAATCATTTTGGAGAATGATGCTCTTACAGAGAGAATTACCATTCATTGTGTGAACATGAAAATGGGCCAAGGTTTCATTATTATCAGTGCTTAAATATAAGCAAATATTTTATCCAGCCGCTCCTCACATCAGTTCCGAGAGTGATTGCGTATTTTAGCTGTATGTAGAGAATGTAAACACCTCACCAAAAGGAAAGTATTCTTCCTCTAGCCAGAATACTAGTAAGAATACAGCTCTTACATGTTTCTGCATCTAAAATTTGAGAATTTGAATTTGAGTATTGACATGGTTTAATATTAATATCTCTTTATCTTTCAAGAAGTAATATTATTATATTTAATTAGTCATATTTGATATAATTAGCGGTTTTTTTTATTTTGTCTTTTCAGCTTGTTAATTGAGAGTCCTTCTCTTCTATAATTTTTATTCTTTATATTCATGTAGCAAGTTAGATCAAATCTTCTTGTATTCAATTTGAAGATCATGATTAAAACATAAAAGTTCTAGTAAAGCTAAACTTTGTTAATACCTTCTGGAAAATGGAAATGGAATAATTTTTTTTGAATACACTCTAACATAAAAAGTTATTAATATTTTATTGCATTTATTATTCCTTACCGATACCGGTAACTTTATTGTTACATTTATTAAAATATAATATAATTTTAGGGCATAACCAAGCACCCTATATAAGATGATAATAGTAATTTGGTTGTAACAACTGAATACAATCCTGCAGGTTCTTATTATTAACTCGTGATATTCTTTTTTCTTAACATTTATATTTAAAGTATCATTTGTATCTGGCATTACATAAAATAGAGTATGTTTATAATCAGTAATCGAAGTTCTTCTTTCGGTAATCCGAGTACAATATGCCTTAAATTATGATATATATTAGGCTTTATTAGTATATATATCTATATATATGGTATATATATCTTATATCTGTTATACATCTTTAGTTCTATATATTAATTTCTATATATTATTATTATCTTATCTATTTTATATCTTATATTTCTTTATTATACTTATTTATATTTTCTTTCCTTCTTTTATTTCTCTTTTTTTCTTTTCTATATTCTATGTTTAAACAATTTATCTAAGATTGATTATTATTTCTACTTTATTTATATTCATTCATTTCTTATTATTATATATATTATCTATATAATATAGTATATATATGTATTAAATATAATTATATAATATATATTATTATATATAATTTATATATATTAAGTATATATTTATTTATTGTATAATATATATATATAATAATATTAATATATATATATATATATTTAATATATATCTAATATATAGTAAATTAATATATATATATATATATAATATAGTATATATATTAAATTATAATATATATATGTTATATATAATAATATAGTATTTAATATATGTATATATATATATATATAATATATATATTATATATATATATATATTATATATATATAATATATTATTAAATTATATATTATAATATATATATATATTATATTATATATATAATATATTAATATATTATATTAATATACATATTATATATTAATAGATATATTATATATTATATATATAATATAATTTATAAATATATTATATATATATATAATATATAATAATATATTATAATTAATATATATATAATATATATATATATATATATATTATATATATAATAATAGTATATTATTATATATAATATATTATTATTTACATATATATATATATTTATATATAATATATATTTAATATATATATATTTAATAATTATATTATATATTTATATATATATTATATATTATTATATATTTTATATATATAAGTATATAATATATATATATATATAGTATATATATATATCTATATTATATATATAATATATATATATAATTTATAATAATAACATAATATATATATAAATTATATATTATATTTATATATATATAATATAAATATATAGTATTATAGTAATTAATTAATATATATATATTTTAATATAAAATATTATATATATTATATATTAAATATTTATATATATATAAGTATATATATATAATTATATATATATTATAGTATATATAAGTAAATATATATTAATATATATATTATATATATATATTTTAATATTGATATATATACTATATATATATATAGTATATAATATTATGTAGATATTATATATTAATATATATATCTATGGTCTAATATTGTAAAACCTTTATTACCTTATTAGATCCAATTTAACTTAAGAAAATACATCATTCAACGAAATCAGGTTTTCAAGTGTTTCCATATATATTGATTAAGAAATATCATTTTTTAACTCAGAAGCTGAATCTACTAAGTTTAAATATGATTATATTACATTATGACAGTAACTTCAAAAAACATATTTGAACGTGAAATTTAGGTTCAAGGAGTATCCTGGTATATAATATCTAAAAATATTCATTTTTAATGCCATATTTAGATGAGGAAGCTGATTTTAATTGGACTTTATTATAAATTATATATTATACCAAGGTAATGAGTAGCTGTATACTTTATATATATATGAATGTTAGGGTATTTTCAGAGGGCTGGGTAAGATTGTTTATTAGAACCGTACTTTAATACTGCTACTGGCTCTAATACTTAGATTTCAAAATACTGCTAATGCTTTGCTCTATATACAACTACGTTTAGAATCATAGGTTATTTATAATAATAATAGACTGAACATCACTGGTTTACTAATATTAATACTAGGGGAAACATCACTGGGTATTACTAATTAATAATATTATAATAGTAATAATAATAAGAAAATAATACAACACAATAATAAAAAAATTAATAATTAAGTAATAATTTAATGAAAATATATACAAAATATAAGATAAAATAATAATGATATAATAAAGATCGAATTATAATGTAACTTGCCTAATCATCACTAGACTACTACTAATATTACTAGCAGTAAACATCACTGGGCTACTAATAGTACTAAAAGTAATAAAATATAATATAATATAATAATAATATAATATAAAAAATACCATATAATAAAATAATAATATAATAATATAATAATAATATAATAATAATAATTAATAATATAAAATAATAATATAATAATAATATAATAATAATAATAATGAATATATAATATAATAATCATAATTAATAATATATATAATATAAAATAATAAAATATAAATAAATAATAATATAATAATATAATAATATAATAATAATAATATAATAAAAAAATATGAATATAATATAATAATTAATAATATATAATGATATATAATAAGTAAATAATAAGTTTTTATAGTGCAAAGATAGAGCAGAAATATTTTCTGTTCCTTAAAATGGAAAACGTTTATTAATATAAATAAATAAATATAAGTATATTATATATATAGTTTATATATATTAGTATAATATATATATCATATATAATATAATATATATATATAATTATATAATATATAATTATAGTATATATTATATAGTTATATATATATAATGATATAATATAATATATTATATATATATATATATATATATATATTATAGCGTTATATATTATATATATATGTAGTATATATATATAATTATTAATATATATATATATATATGTATTTATTATATATATATATATACAGTATGTTAATATATATTATTATTTATATATATATATATATATATTATATATATATATATAATTTATATATATATTATATAGATATTTATAATAATATATTCTATATATATATTATATATATATAGTATTAAATATATATTATAATATATATATATTATATATTATATATCTATTATATTATACATATACTAGTATAAGTATATATATTAATAGTTATAATAATATATATATATATAATTATATATTTATATATAATATATTATATATATATGTATATATATTTATATATATTTAGTAATTTATGATATTATATTATTATGATATAATTTATGATATATTATGTATATATATATATATATAATATATATATATATAGATAATATAATATAATAATTATATAATAATAATTTTTTATATTTATATAAATATATGATATACATATAGTATATATATAAATATATAATAAATATATATTATTATATAATATAATATATATACTATATAGTATATATATATATATATAAATATTATATAATATATATATATATTTATATATAATATATATATATATGTAATATATATATAATATTATATATTATATATATATATATATATATATATATAATATATTATATTATAATAGTTATATATATATATATATATATATTTATATCTAGTAATATATATATAGTATAGTAGTATTTTGTTTATATTTTTTATGATATTATATATAATTATATTATATAGTATTTATAATGATATATCTTATAATCGGAGTTTTTATATGCACTTTTAACTAGCTAATTTGGTATAGCTAATATTTTTCTTATCAAAATTAAGTTATGTAATGTCTATAAATCAAATTAATCCCAAAGGTATGCAGTGCAGCAATTAATATATAGGCACGTGATCCAAATTAGGTCTAGATTTTTTTTTATTATCCTACTCTGGGATTCAAAGTATGATCAATGAGTATATTAACTAAAAAAATAAACGGACTATTATACAAATTATTGATACAATTCACCCTGAACTTCAAAATTTCAGTAACGGCTTATTGTATATATTAAGGTTCGGGCTTTGGGTGTTTGCCGGCATGTGGTTTTTTTATTAGAGAGGAATGTTCATTGTATAAAATCGGCTAAATTAGGTCTTGTTCGATATTTATTTAATGTAGTATTCTTATTAGATACTAATAATAGTTATTTAATCTTAATTAATTGCAAGTTTATGGATAATATTTGAATAGTGTAATATTGCATTGAATATTGCAAGTTTGTTTTAAAGGTATATTGTAAATAATCGTTACTGAATTCTTAGGTATATAGTATATGATAAGATATTTATAATATAATAATTATTATGTATATATTCTTTTTATGTTATTTTTTTAATTATTTGTTTCACTTATATCTTTTTGACAGTTATTCACTGAAGCTACAGAAAGTTGACAAGAGAATATGTTGAATATATGATCAATTCTCTTATGTATAATAAAAACTATATGGATATTTTTATCTAGTTCTCTATGTGCTATTGTTATGAAATAACATTAATAATATAATAAAATATAGAGAGAGAGAAGAAGAAAATGAAGGAGTAAGAGACGAATCAGAAGATATTGAGTGAGTACGCAGAGAGACGAGAGGAGTAATGAGTTGGTATGGAGATAGAGATGAAACACTGAGAGTTGTGAAGGAATATATGTGTACACTGAGAGTCAATCATGATGCAACAATGATTGAGGGAATAAAATTTGAGCGAATGCGTGGCAGATGGCAGACCCGTTTATACATCTTTGGGAGGCAAGACTGTGTGTCTTTGCTCTGGCCTAAAATTAGTCAGATAGGACATAATGAAAAAAAGAGTATACATTATTAAGGAAATCGGATCAAAACGAATCAGTGGCCACCGATAATAAAAATAATAATATAATAATAAAATAATACAAAAACTAATAGAGTAATTTATTTTTGTTTATGAAATTACACCAAATGTGGACTTAGAATACTACCGCCGAATGTGACAATAGTAAGGCCAGCCTAGAGAGAGGGCTTATCATTTTGTTTGACATACAAGACAAAAGGACAACTCAGTTACCTCTTGGAAATTCTTCCTAACACAGAGTGATAAAAAAAAATACAGACTTGGAGTGTTTGTATGGGCTTGTTATGCAGTTTGGTTCTCCTTCATTTGTTACAAGAATTAGGGGTGAAGGGGATCTAAGTATTAATATACAATTTGCTAATTTTAACTACAGATTGAATAAATAAATAGATTTAAATTTCATCTCTTTGAATAATATAATAATGAATAATAAATTAATAATAATAATAATAATTAAATATATAATAATAATAATATAGAAGAGCTAATAAAATCTATCTTTGTAAGGATTGGCTTCTGGTATAGTCATTAATTAGGAAGCAATTTGGTGCTTACAGAAAGAGAAGTACAGAATTTGAGGGAAAGAGTCTATTCCCTTATATAAAATAATTGCCCATAACAAAATAAAATTAAAATATCTATAATCTCCCTTAAATTCAATGTTTTATACAATTAATTTTTTTTTATAGTAAATTACGCGTCGCTTTTCTTTGAATTCCCCCTTCTCTAATTTTCCTTCATAATAGATATTGATAAAGTATTTTCTGTTAAGTGGTAAGCGTTTTAACCATTCACAAGCAAGTTAATATGCGTCGGCTCCTTAATTCTTTGAAAACTTAAACTCTGTTCGATATGACTTAATTAATTGTTAGGATCAAATACTAGCAAATTGAAAAAAAAAAATTAAAAACAAAAAACAAAATTAGAAATGTGTATAACGAAAGGGATTATATATATATGTATATATATATATATATACAAATTGATATATATATATATTAATTATATATATATATATATATATATAAATATATATTATTTTTATATAATATATATATATATATTATAGATATGATATATATAATATATATATTGTTATATTGTTATATGATACTTCTAAATTTGAGTGCTGATAATGATCCAAAATATTTAAATTAAAAAAAAAGAACTTATTTATAAAATTTTAATTTTTTAAGCATCGTGTTTGACAGTCGGGGAAAATGTATTTTGTTGCGCTGAATGCAAAAATCATTTTTTAGAAAATCCTTTAAACAGAGAAATTTAAAAATTTTTATTTATGGTATAGGGTACTGGAAGAAAAGTTTTGTTATTCATGGTATTAGTTTATTATCGTTGATCACTTTTATTTGGGTTTTTGTCTTAAAATCTCTAGTTCAGGTTGATAAGTTTTGCAATATGTCAACTAATATATATATTTGAAAAATAATAATAAGGAACGTATTTGTACCCAGTAAACATTAATTTTTCACATTTTAGCAGTAAAATACATTTTCTTTCAAATTCAAAATGCACGTTCTTATCTGATATTATTATTTAAAGTGTTTAATGTTGTCAAATTACATTATAATAAGTGATTTTAAAATGGATTTGAATTTTTATTAAATATTACGGGTTTCAATAATATATGATATTTTTTTAATTAATAATAAAATAATTCTAGCATATCTAATGAAATATATATATATAATATAATTTATTAATATAATTATATATATATAATTATTATAATATATATTATAATTAATAATAATAATTATATATTATATATAGATAAGATTGTGTTATTTCAACTCTACTATCATTATTCAGCTCTCTGACATCAGACTCAACTGCGAAATATCTTCTTATATATACTCTTCTCTCCTTATCTTCTTATCTATCTATAGTATATATAATATTATACTTTATTAAATATATATATACCTATATATCTATCTATATTACTCTCTCTCTCTTCTATATAATAATATATATATTATATTATATAATAATAGTATATATATATATTATATATTATAATATTATATATATATATATATTAATATATTATAATATATATATATATATATAGTATATATATATATATATTATATATTATTATATATATATATAAGGTGTATTGGGGTTGGTGAGCTATGGAGGGGCCGGGTATATATATATATATATATATATATAACTATAATATAGTTATACGTATATATATATATATATATATTATTGTTTTTAACAAACCCATTTTCTACCATCATTTATTCATATATATACCGGTATATATATATATATTATATATATATATTATATATATATATTATATAATCTATATCTTATATATTTATATATATATATATATTCTATATATAGTCTATATATATATTTAACATATTATATAATAATATTTAATATCTTTATGTATTTTATTATATGTTCTATCTGCTTCTATAATATATAATTATATATAATTATCTTAATATATATCTTAATATATATTTTATATATATATACTATATATCTATTTATATTATTATAATTATCTATTAATATAATATATATAAGGTATAAACACACATTAGTAATATAAAGACTTTTGTTATATTCTATCGATCGATAAAAAGAATGTTCTCTACTCATGTTTTTCCTAGTGTTTATTCCGTTAATTTTTATTTTAGTTACTTTTTATTTTGACTGTTTACATTTAGGAAAGATTTATTAAGTATATTGCAACTTATCAAATTATCGTTAATTTTTGTGGCATTTGATAAACGTTGCAGCTTAGATCTAGTAAAACTTCATATTTGATGAATACCCACGTAATCGCACACACGTAAAATTGCTAAATAAAAATATTATTTATTATGGTGCTCTCAACTACTTTCATTTTAACTATTAATCGCTGTAGTAGGGCCCCTATAAGGCTATGTTTATTTAATGTATTATTTAACTTTTTGGATGAATCGTTATATCTGAAAGTATTATGTGATATAAACCTATATTGACTATAAGTATATTGTGAGATAATTTGTATATTATTATTAATAAGTATTTAGAGTGTGTTATTGTAATTGCACGCGGTGGGGCTTTGAGACCCCCTCCCTCTGATATTATATAGTATCATGAACCCCGTATATATATACCGGCCCTATCTACTGCCAGCGGGTTAGCATTACTAGTCATCTGTCAAGAGCGTGCTGTCAGGCGTCGGAAACTGGAAATTTTCGGGTGTCGCAAGACGGCAGAATTTTATGCTCGAGTATCTACACATCACCCGCCATATAAAAAAAATTCCGGCTGGAACCAGAAATTCTGGTTCCGGTATACTTTCCCTTATTAACTATAAATAAATGTAAAAAAATAATTGGTACTATTAACTATTCATAATATAAGACCAAGATACTTCATAGGTAATATTTAGGCATACTAACCTATAACATCATTATTTCACTTCTCTAACTATTAATTATTTATACATGATTTACTATTAATCATATATAATATTATCTATTAACTATTAAATTACAATTATATATTAACTTATATATATATATAATAGCATATAATAATTAAAAACTTAATTAAATTAATTATATTACTATTTTATTCTTAAATCCTATTCATTCAAGCTGCCCTAAGTAATTAGATGGGAACGTAATTTTCGGTTAGCAGTATGTTTAATGAAAATCTTATATAGGATTATGATGTAAATTGTGACAGATACCTGGTATTAGACATAGGTACCACTTGGATTCTCACTGGTGCGTGGGCCGCCAAGAAAATGAGGCAAAGAAACTGGTGGTAGACATTTCAGTATGAGAATGTTCTCTCGTATTATGTAGGAAAGAGTTGATTCATTCTCTTTTGTTTGTATTATCAAGGTCACCGAGGTCTGGGGCTATCCTGTCATGCGGGAGTCAACTATATCGGATGATAACGGAGTGCCACTGGGAGATAAGTCAGTTAGGAAAGAGAGCGCGGAGAGCCAACACTTTGACACTCTCTCGGTCCAATAATTAATTGATACTTGTATATATTTAGAGTCAGATTTAAAATTATTTAATGTTGTAAACATTTTTATTATTGAATGGTTGATCTAGAGGTCGGATTCTAAAGTTGTAGATTTATCGAAAATAGTTATATTTTTGACCAGCTAAATATATAACATAAAAATAAATATAGGAAACGTTTACAACTATTAACCAGAAATCTAATTTTTTATTTGCACTATTAATCAAGGTGATGCTCTTAAATAGGGCCAATTACCATTATATGATTACTCTCCTTTGTATATTTTATATTTTATATATATTTCTATATATGGAGAGTAGTATATATACTTCTATTGTATTTTAACTATAATAATATTTTAATATAAATATATTAGTATATTTATTATATATCTTCTATATATTATATTATATATATACTATATATTATATTATAGATCTATATATATATCTATATTTAACTCTCATATTACGTTATATTTATTATATATTAATTAATTTAATATCTATTATTACAATATTATATATCTAAATATTATTATTGTCTCTCTATATAATATTATATATATAGTATTTATATATATATAATTATATTTATATTAATATAATATTTTTTCTTATATATATAATATATATTAAAGTAATATAATTTATATATCATATATATAATATATATATTTTAATACTTATATATTATATTGATTATATTCTTGATACTCTTTATATTTAATATATTTATAGATATCTATATATTGATTTCTTAATCTTTTTTATAAGTGTTTTATAAGTTTTTTTAAATATATGTATAAATTGGAAGTCGCTTCCTAGCTACTCAAGTGGATACGATATAGCACTCGCTTAGTCAATAAGTTCGTAGATGGGCCCACCGGTAAAGAAAACCTGTTGCTGGAAGCGAGAAGAATGTAAGCTAGTCATATATATATACTCTATTGGGGGAGGAACCAGACGTTATATTAATTAGAGAACTACATTGTGCTATAAGTTAAGTACGCTTTTGCTACTAATGGTATTTCTTCTTAAATGCTTTTCCGACATCCGCGAATAGAGCCTGGCTCTATGCCGGCCGGAATATCGTTTATTAAGGCTCAATCGTGGCAACCCAGGAACTTTTCTCGATTGGTCCATTTTATGAACAGGTCGTAAGATACATTCCGGGGGAGACGTTCTTTTTGTTGTTATATAGATCTATTTGATATATGGATATATATAGTTATATATATTTATATTTTATTTAATATACTTTTTATATAGATATATATTTATATATAATATATTTAAGTATATATATTTATTATTATATATTCACATTTTCATATGAAATTTTATAACTTAACATCTTAATAGTAATGGTGGTTAGGTATACGATTAATACTTATATATATATAGTATTAGTATATATTATATATATATATATTATTATATATATTTTATATATAATATCTATTAACTTTAATTATAATATTATATATCTGACAATTTTTATCTTATTTATATATAACATCTATATTAATAGTATTTATTTATTTATATATATTATATATATATATAATATATATTATATATTTATTAATATAATTAAATATAATATATAGTAATATTTTAATATACTATATATTATTTATTTAAATATATATATTATATACTATATATATCTTTTAATATTATATATATATATGTATTATAATATATATATAATATAATATATATATATTTAATATAACTATTATATATAATATTTTATTATGGATTAATATATATATTATATTAATCATTTTTATCATATATATGTATATTATATAGTATCATATATCTGAATATTCATATGTAATTATATATTATATATAGTATATATATTTATATAATTATCTTAGCACGACAATATTTTATATGTTATATAATTTTTCTCTTTTGTCTCGTATTCATTTTTATATATATTATAGAAAATATATATAATATATTTATTATATTATATTCTATATCTTATATATTATATATTATTAATTTTATATTATATTATATATGTATTAAGATTTATCTATTAATATTTATTATTATATTATATATTTACTATTATATTATTATAGTAATATATATATATCTTTATATATTATTTATATATATTTTTAATATATTATATATATATAAATATATATTATAATATTATATATATATACTATCTTTATATTTATTAATATATATATCTATTTAATATTTAATATATATTAGTATATTATTATTTTATAATATTTATTATCTATATCTAAAATAGATGAATATATATCGAATATATATATCTATATTATATTATAATTATTATTATTATTATAGTATATACAATTATATTATATGATATTTAATATATTTTATATTATAGTTAATATTTATTAATAATATTTTATTAATTTATATAATAATTATTATATATATATATTTATGTTAATATTACATACTATATTTATATTATATATATAATATATATATATTATTAATATATATATTATTATAATATATATATATATTATATATATCTATTATAATATTATAATATTATATATTATATATTTTATAATATTTATATATATATATATTAATTATAATTACTTATATAATAATTATTAATATATATTTAAATATATATTATATATATATATTATATTATATATATATTTTATTAATTAAATTATATATATTTATATATTCATTATATTAATATATATATTATTTATAATATATAATATTGTATGATGATATATATATATATATATATGTATAGTATATATATTATTAATAATCAGTTATATAAAATTATATTATAATAATATATATCTATTAATGTATTATTATATTAATAATATTATTATTATATAATAATATATAATTAATATAATTATAATATATATTACAAATATTCGTTAGATACATTGAATTAAAGAAAATAACCAATTTTATTACATTATTTTGCATAGATAATAACCATAAAATTGTTTTAAAATGCATTAATACTATGCAGTAAATTAAGATATTTTTTATTAGAATTCATAATATGTTACATTATAAATCTATTAGTAGAGTGTTAAAATCATATGCCTACAAATAAAATTAATAAAACTAGGTCAGTTCACCAAAAAACATTTAATATTCAATCGCCACTTCTCACTATTATCATATTGTATACTAACGCTAAAACAAGTACAAAAAATTGAGTAAGATCAAAAATAATTGGACAGTGTAATAGGGTTAGAAATTATCATTCATGTTTTCTTTTCTTAGTATACACTGGTAACACTCCAATCATATAAGCTGAAGATCTTCGAAACCTGTTGCAAATCAAGTGAGCCTTAAGGAAATTTATCTTCCTCTCCAAAAATTAAATTTGTTCCCATATTAATGACCAAAATCAACTAAGGCAATTTTCAGAAAATGAAATAATTTATTAATTGCTTATATTAACTTTTAGTCAAAATTCACAATCACTTAAGAGCAGGGACTCATAGAACTTGTTGCGCATCTTCAACAAAATATTATCTTATTTCTAGTAAGTAAATTATTAATTTTTTATTTTGTAGTGAGATGATGATACCAAACTCATTTTATACATTAGTTAATAATTGAGATCAACAGTTAATTCGATGTATGATTAGCTAAGGCTGATCAGATATTATTTACTACAGTACATAGCTCTAGTAATTAATATTCCAAATGAGTCATTTATTTCTTTAACTCTACTCACTGGCTTACATCACGTAGCAAGTTTGAAAAATTGAATATATGTATGGTGTTTTCCATTTTGCATATATATATTGATTAAATAATATAATATATCTAGAATATATATATATATTACCTATAGTATTATTATATATATGTATAATTACTATATATACTATTATATATAGTATTATATTAACTATTTATTATAATACTATAAAATTCTTTTATTATATTATATTTATTATTTCGTTTATTTATATATATATTAATATTCAATATAATATATATATATTATATTAATATATATTGTAGTATATTATATTATATTATTGAGTATATCCTTATTATATTCCTATATTTATTGAATATAATTACTGAGTGTAGGACTTATATTTTCATAGTACTGTAGGTTATGTAATACACTCTATTTGAATACAGCATCATCCAGGATTAACCATACATATATTTTTGTTATTAAGGATGGGCTAATTGGGTTTACTAGTAAATATAATTTCACTTTCATATCAAATTTTTAATTATTAAGTACTAATTATTAAGTACTTATGCCGGTTCCGCTCAGCAGTGAAATTTATTTGAAAAATTCTGGCCGTTGGAACGGTAAAAATAAGTCAAATTTCCGGCCTACGATTCTGGGCCGGACGCGATTTAATTTCTGGTACAGGTTACTCCATACTAATAAATATATTACTCTTTATCCCTCCATTTATTTTATCTTTATTTTCTTATGTTATTCTTATTTATTTTTTTTTTCATATTTTATATATTTTAATTAATATTATATTATTATTATATATTATATATCATTTATATATGGTTTCATATATTTTCATATATTATATCTAATATATATATATATATCATTATTATATACCTTAATGTTTACTTAGTGTAGGTTAGGTTTCATAGGTAGATTATGGTTATTTCTTCCTAGTTCATTAATTTTAACGCATTTATATTCATTCTTCAATGATCTATATAGTATTCCTATATTGATATACTATTTTTGATGTGCTTTACATTTTATCTTTCTAACGCTTGCTTATGCCTGTACGTATCACGGGTTTATCATATATTGGCTAGTTTCTTATTGGCCGTCTCCCCATTGTCAGTATTTGGTTTATTGGGTTAATTATTTTTATTATATATAACTATATTTATTTTACATGATTATTTTATGTATATATGATACTTACATTTATGCCTTGCTCAAGGTAATCGCTATTATAATGTTATAATGGTTATATTATTTATTCTTATATAATTTTACTACTATTGAGTTACGTCCTCTTTTCATTTAGCCTGATAATTTTTTATCTAATAGTATTTTTCAACGTTATGTTATATATATATTTTAATACCTCAGGTATCTATAGTATTGTTTAATTTTTCTATTCTCTATAGTACTTATATATAATAAGACTATTTTATTAACTTTTATTTCATATTATACCTATATATTTATATATATAATCATATCTATCTTTATTTACTAGTTATATATATATATTAATTATCTATTATGTTCTTATACTATATATATATTGAGTATTAATATTTATATATATATACCTATTAATTAATATTATTATACTTATATTTCTTATATATATATATCTATTCTTTATATAATATTAATTATTTATAATAATTATTTATATATATATAGAAATTATTCAATAATATATATATCATATATATCAATATATATATATATATATATATATTATATTATAATAATATAATAATATATATTATTTGATATATTTATATCTATATATATCATAATCCTTTATATTTCTTGCCGTACCTGGCCCATCACCCTCCTTTCAGTTGTGGCCAGAACCTCGCTAAGATAACTCCTGCCTTGCCGCTTAATGCCAGCCTTCTACTCCATAGATCACTTAAATTATATTTTGATGTCCTATGTTATTAATGCTTCCGAGACGATGTGTTACTATACTTGGACAACACTAATCATTACGACATCTAGTATGGAAAAAGTCCTTGTCTATATGTAACGTCCGCGTGCACGCCTATAACTTAGAACTTGTTGCGGCCAGTTCGGAGGTGCGCCCAGAGGCCCCAGCAACCTTTGAGGATTCGCCCTACCAGGATCCACGGGATCCGGGTTTTACTGTGAAATTAGTTCTCACTACATAACACCCAGCTATATGCTTGATCGAGGTTGACTTTATGCTTGACCCTTATATTCAATCTACGATTTTTATTCATCTAATATGACTTATAACACAAATATCACTTTATATTCCTAGAGAGAGGTATTCAACTATCAATTTAATATTTGCTTAACCCGCACATCTACTTCTTACCAGTTTGAATCACACTGGGTGAGATGTGTACATATATCACTTAATGTAAACTTTACTACTACCCTCGTATACATATACACAACCTTGTTTTCGGCCCAGTCCTCCCCTCCTTCCGGCTTCGCACGCCAATGTTTGTGAGGTTCGTTAGTGTAATTCCCAATAGTTGAATAATATCTATATATAGGGTTACCTCGGTTTCATTTATTTTGGTTTTTTTAATCTTTTTCAAACCATCCATTTACCTATTATATCTCAGTCTCTTTTCTTAAAATTATCTTGCAATTAGTTGAATCAACACAACTCTATTTCTATCTCTTGATTGCAAACCATTCTACAAATATATTTCAAACAACGCCTATTTAACTGAATGAATGCTTACTTCTTTTATTTATTTTCTTTATATATTATGTACCCCTGAGTCTTAACCTGTCCGGGCTCTTATTTCTAATTGAAGAGTAATGTATTTGATACTTTCCTTTAGGGGTTCACTAATTTAATCATATTATAGATGTAATGGTATATTTGCTTCTCTGTTGTGAGATGCGCTGTATCATGTTCAGGTTCTCCTTCTCAGAAACAGCCACTCTACGAAAATCATTCATGGGTCCGCGACGTGCTTTCAGTCCTCTCCTCTTAGACAATCTTACGGGCGGGTTGAAACGCGCGAGAGAGATTTCTCGGCCGTTCTCTTCATTTCGTTCTGTTCATTCTTTTGCCCTTTCTCTCTAACGTGGCACATCCCTCTACCAATGATCTAAAGTATTATCTAATTAATTACTACAGTAGGAACCAAATCCTTATGTGACATTACTCTATATATTCATTTGGCCTATAACATATAATGCTTATTTATCATATCAGTTTATCTTTAAGTAACTTTCCTTGTGTCTATTTATTATTTAATACATACATTGCAATTTCGGTTGGGTTTTTGTATAGCTGCGCAGCATCTCTGTTCTTGAAGCTTTTGATAGTCCAAATTCCCATTGCAAACCAGTATGGTAAATTGGAGTCACTCCATCACTTCTATATTACTGCTGTTATGCATCTATCGTCCTACAGGGTGTTATAGTTGCTTTATTCTAAAGTCGAAGACTCCGGGAAGTCGCAGTTTCGCGCAGAGAATGTCATATCGGAGTGGGTGATTAAATAGCCATGTGTGTATTATGTATCGGTGACACCTCTTAGCGTGGGAAGAGAAACGGAGCACATACGGTAGCATTTCCTTTTTACTAATTCACAAGATATCAATTGCCGGACTATCCTGTCCTCGCGCTCACATCGGGGTGCCTGGGTGCCTTTCGACAGCTAGAAGTGATCAAGTGGTGTGATGGGAGTGTGGAACAGGCCTTTCGAGATTCTGCATAATCTTTATTTGGTTCTGTATTGAATGATAGGATCTGAATTAATGAGTGCAATCCTTCACGATGTGTGTATTGTGAACTTAGCGTGAGCGTGGTTCACATATTATTTGTATTGGTAATCTTTCTGCGAATACTTAGAGAATTCTCTTAGTCAGATTGGTGAAGGGTGCCATGTTCGTGAGTAGAACTGAATGTACTTTATTAGGAGAGGATAAGCAAGATTAGGGCCACAGCTACCTGGAGGTTCCATGTGGGATAGACCAATATCTATTCACTATTTCCTCATGATGGGATCTTTATATGCATTGGTAGTTTGTTAGCTGATGGGCTGTAAGTACATGTCCGTTAGTATGCGGATTCACAGTCGGGACCTTTTCGTGATTCTATCTCAATTCACGTGTTATACTTATGTGGTGGCGAGCGCGTGAGGTAATCACATTGTCCGAAGAGATAATCTTGGGCCTCTAGCAGATAAGTTGCTCATCTATATGCCCCGCCCGTTGAATACTACTTAGTTTACAAGCAATAGATATATTACGTGTGTGGGCAGCCTGTGCGTGAATTCGAATTTATAATATAGGGAGGTCAAGCGGTCTTCCCACGCGGTCGTCGATGATTTGTTGCAGTGCTGGATTTATTGTCTATGTGAGCAGATCTCGGGTGAAAAAGGGGCGGGAAGCCGGTCTTACCGACGGTGGTGACTTACCGCGTTGATCTGCAGAGACCATGCGCTTTGGTGAGCGTCGTTACGAGATGGTATCTATCTTGTTGTATCCTCTAACTAAGGTTGGAGCTTCTTCTTTCATACTATGGAACTGTCTTCTTTAGGGTGGAAGATGGAACTTTGTCAGAGACCTAGTACAACCATCATGATGTAAATTTAAGTCACGTACGAGAGTTGGCTTATTAAGGTCCTCAAGGACATACTCCATCCCTGTACTGATACCGGTTTGCTTATAAATAATTGACGATAACACACTATTTGCTGTTTTTCTCGCGCAGAGTCAGATGGTAAGTCTCTAATCCATAAGTGTTATGTAGGTGCGCGTAGAGCAAGTAAAGCACAGTAGCATTGTGCAATTGTCGTGGGTAGCTGGGTCCCTCGCTTGGCAGGATATTATTCTCACCCGAGCATCAATCTGTGGGTCATATCAGACATGGTCATCTTTGTATCTGGATCTAAGTTAATCAGGGGTTGGCATGAGACCGATAGCTTGGGTTTTCATTGGAATAGCCACAGCTGACTCCTGGATTATTTTGTGTGCATTTTTTAAATAAAAAGAACGATAAAAAACTTGCACACAGGAGGTTGTGGGCCAACCAATCTAAGGTAAGTGTGCTACTTTCGATTGGCTACTAATATTTGAGTTTATTTTATAGGTGAGGGGTTATTCAGGGATTGTAAGGGTGGGGTGGGGATGGCTGTTCACATGATTGTGTGACTTACGAACGTAGATTAGTGGGCGTGCCTATCCCATTACTATCATACTATATGTACCCCGTGAATTCATTTGATATATTTGATGCGTATTGTACTAGATGTATTTATGTAAGCAGGTTGTGTGAGTGACTTATTTCAGGCGGTATATGAGTATTATATATATATATGTATTAGGCAGTTCTACTTATTTGTAGATCAGGACTCTAGTATATGACTATATAACATAATATAAGACAGGTATCTATAGGTGAGTGAGGTCAGTATGCTGTATCAGTACTACCTCACACTGAGGTGAGTATTATATCGGTTAGTATTATGACGAGTGAGGTATATATATAATATGATATATACATATATATATATATATATATTAGTAATTAAATATATATATAGTATATATATCATATATAATAGTATTATAATTATATATTATATTATTATAGTATATATATTATATATGATATATTTTATTATATACTGTGTATATATATATAATATATAATATAATATATATATATATAGTTATATAGTAATATATATATATATAATATATATTATATATAGTATATATATATATTATAATATATATATAATATTATATATTTAATTACTATATATATATAATATATATATATATTATATATATATAATACTATATGTATATAGAGGTATATATATATCATATATATAATATATATATATATATACTATATTATAATATATATATATATATATATATTGAAAGTTTTAAATATTTTTAACAGTCTTAACCGCTAGCTACCAATGAAAGTTATTTCTAGATTTATAAGACTTTCTAATAACCTTTTCAATAAGTCGAAGTAGAATTTTTTAATGTCTTTGATAAATAACTTCAAATCTTTTCTACGATTTTAAAGAATATAACCATTCTATATTTTACCTAATGATTTCAACCTTTTAAGTAATAAAATTAGCCAGTAGTGACAGGATACACGAGAAAAGCTAGCAAAGAAATAACGTTTTATTATTTATATATTTACATAAACTGATATTATGGTGCCCTGGGGTCTACGTTTTGCTCTTCGGAGAATGCATGAAGGATCGTACATATAATATATAAAGGAATGATTTTTAACAACACACACAATTTTATTTACCAGCGACAACAGCAAATGAGTTTAAGGAGAAACCAAAAACTTAAATAAAGGTGTATGAGGGAGAAACCTTCATCTAATTCGGAGAAACCAAATTAGTACCTTAATTTTGTTTAAGAGAAACCTATACAGGTTTACGTTGGGAGAAACCAACGACTAACTGGATAAACCAATAGTACCTAAATTCGTATTAGAGAAACTAATACAAATATATGTTGGAGAAACCAACATCTAAATGGAGAAACCAAATAGTAACTAAATTCGTATTAGAGAAACTAATACACATAAATGTTGGAGAAACCAACATCTAAATGGAGAAACCAGATAGTATATAAATTCGTTTTAGAGAAACTAATACAGGTGTATGTTGGAGAAACCAACATCTAAATGGATAAACCAAATAGTACCTAATTGTCAATATAAACTCACAATATTAACACAGGTGTATGTTGGAGAAACCAACATCTATCCGGCAAAGCCAGATAGTACCAGACGTAAAGAGAAACTTTACTCAGTTAATAATATCAGATATATTAACATAGGTTACACTGGACGAACCAGCGTCTCATTGGCAAAACCAAATAGTACCTTCAAAAGAAAGAGAAACTTTCTTCATATAGCATAAGACTTTAACTTAAAGATAATTGTCTGGAGAAACCAGTTGTTATATTGCGAGAGAAACCGCAATACTTCTAAGCAACAATCAATGGAGAAACCAAAGATAAAAAAGGAAGAAACCTTATTAAGCCCTTTTGGGAGAAACCCAAAGATGTGGAAGCAAAGCTTCCAAAAATGCTTATCAGTCCTTAAAAACTACCTATTAAATTGAGTTTAGGAAAGTAAATTAATAACTAAATGTGATATAAACTAAAACTTGATTCTAAAATAAGCTTAACACTAGATAACTTAATAACATAAATTAATCTCTGTAAAAATAGACTTTAATACAAAATTTATGGTTTAATGTCTGAGTAATATATATATTGTATATAATATATAATATATATATATATATATATTATATATATATATATATAAATATTATATATACTTATATATATGTAATTCAGGCCTTCATGAAATTTAACTATGAAACAACCTTAAATATACTTAAACCATATATATATATATATAATATAATATATATATATTTTCTTTCCAAGATACATTTTGAATTGGAACACAGCTCTACCTGTAAAATAACCTTTGCACTTATTCTTCGAATGGAATAAACATGGGTTGGTGCTAATATTTTCTATACTCAATCAGTAAATTGGAGTTTGAAACATTCATGGTTTAAAAAGGACTCAACAGTACTTTCTCAATTTGGTTCCCAGGCATGTACGCTCTGAAAATTCTTTAAAAAAATCTTTTACAGTCTCCAATATATTGATAATTAGATAATAAATTAAACATTTTTCTTACATTTCTAGATAATAATTAATTGATAAAATATCAAATTATCTTCTTTGAAAACTAACAAGCTTATTATTTGCTTTTTAATTTAATAAATAATAACTTAAAAACGAAAAAAAATAAAAATTTTGAGTCTTGAACTTTTGAAAAATGCAAATATATAATTTAATGAATGAAGAAATTTATTGTAACTACTATTAATTAAAAATAATATTTATTAGCAAATTATAATAATAAATAAACTAAGAAATCGAAATCAGAGGGGTATAACTAAACTAAACTTTATTAGTGACTTTTTTTAAAAAAAAAAAGAAACCGAAATTAGGCCCTAAACACTGTCATGCAAAATGGCGCATTAATCTGTAAATTGGACGACAATTTCCGAATCAAATAATAAAGAATTTCTGATTGAAGGTTCTGTCGATGGAACTAAATGGGTAAAAATTCGAACTGTTGCTTTTAGTCACAAAAAAAAAAAATCTTAAACATTATAATAATGTTTCGTCACTTTTTACATTTCTAATCTACTCTACATAATTATCTAATCTTAAGTTTTTTAAAAATTTGGAGGGTTTTTTACAGGGGCTCGGGGATAATTGCAAATCCTCCTCCAAAATAGTGGATAAGGAAGGTGGTGTCGAAATTCTTGAAAGCTTCATTTTTTTTGAAGATTTCCTGGAAGTAATGCACTTGGGGGAAGAGTTTGAAAAGAAAGAACATTCAGAGGAAGATTTAGATGAAGAAGAGGATTTGGAAGGGAGATTTTTAGAAGAAGATTTAGATGAAGAAGAAGATTTGGAAGAAAGAACCTTAGCGGAAGATTTCGAAGAAGATTTCGAAGAAGATTTCGAAGAAGAGGAAGATTTAGAATAGGAAGAAATTTTAAAAGAAGAAGACTTAGGCAGAGAAGATGTGAAAGAGGAAGATTTAGTAAAAGTTGAAGTTGATGAAATATCCATAGGAGAAACAGTAGAAGAATTTGAACTAGTTAAAGATGTAGTAGTCAGAGAAGAAGATGAAGAAGAAATAGGTAAGATTGCAGTGCCAAAAGCTAATCCATCTTCTGAGATCGGTATTGAAATCAGATTGTTATTAACCCATTAATGCCCGAGAGTAAAAAAGTTTGAATTTTTTTATGAAAGCTAAGTATATTGGGTAATTTTTGGGTCCCTGGAGGTGTACTAGATTTTTTTTCAGAAGTAAATTCTGAAGATTTCACTGATTTCTAGGCCGTATGATATATCATACGCTGGGAATTAAGGTTTACAAATATATACAATTTTTGGAAAATGAAGCACTGTATGAAAATTTCTTTATTATGACTAATATTTCATATATTAAGGGAAAAGTGTTACTTTTGGTGAAGCATTAGAAAACATGTATCAGGATGAAGCCCTACATTACATTTGACTTACACAAATTTGGCACATTTGTTACACATTGCTCCGTCTTTGCTTGTCATTTATGTGTACCAGATGATCTTTGACATCAAATCGTTTTACATCATTAACTTGTTTTATTGTTTTAGGCTTAAAACTCCGTGGTTTCTGTATATTAGATGCAGAGAGCAAGGCGATTAAAATTTGTCTTGTGAATTCTAAGAGAGGAATCCCCTTATAAACATAGAGATATAACATTCAGAAATTTATTTTGCTTCCATTTAGGTAAAATTGAAATATAGGCCAATACCACTTTTTTGATCTAATTTGTATTCTGGAATGAGCCCTCATTTTATCCCATGTGCTTGTTGTATATTTTGGCAATATTAGGCTGAGTAACCACCACTACTTGCTTGCATTCACCTCTCTTCCATCTCTTGCAACTTCCTATTGCAAATATTCCTTTGTCTTTCGAATTCGTTACCGTTGTAACTTGGTCATTGTCATTCCACCTGACGAGTGTGATTCCACTTGCTTTCTCTTCCACTGCATAACGCACTACACTGAACTGCATTATCTGAATCAGGACGAGTCTCCCAATACATTCTTCATGATGACATTTTATTTTACCCGGAAAATAGAAGGATACCAAAATACTGGTATAGCTCTTCTATAGACAGAGTGAACTGCGGCTCACCCTTCTGAGATGTATATTTGACAGTCTCTTTACATAGCTATATGAATCAGAATTTCCTCAGTAAAGTATAATTTAAAAATGTCAATGGGTTTACCATTGCTTACTTTGATATTTTTTATAATTGCTGGCTCTTTCTTGTTTCACACACCTTATATATTTGAGACGATGTCTTTAACTTCTAGAAACCCCCAGTTACGGGACATTTTTTTGTCTTTTTTCTTATACCAGTTGAAACACACTGTTTTCTCGAAGTACTAGGAAGATCTTCGGGAACTACATCAACATCCACAACAATATCTCTCTTCTTATCTTTACGGATTCTCGAAGCTCAGCTCGTTGGGACAGTACACCTTTGTCAATATCTCTGATAGTATGCAATGATTCGTCATCACTATTGGCATCATCTTTATCAGAGTCTTGGCCATCGTTGGGTGGAAAAAGGACGACTTCAATCTTTTCTGCTTCATCTATTTCAGAAGCCACACTTTCTGAATGCTCATCTTTCAAGGATGTTCAATATTTCTTCAGCATCTCTCTCAATATCGAACTTTACTCTGCATATGATTTACTTAGAAATATATAAAATAATTATATATAACAGTTTGACTATTATATATATAATATATATATATATATATATATATATATATATAATATATATATAGATATATATTTATTATATATATATATATATATTATATATATATATAATATATATATATATATATATATATATATAAAGGAGAGAAAGAAAGAAAAAAATAGACTGAAAAAGGGCAGAGAGAAAAGTATATAAATATATAATTGTATGTGTTACTTCCCAGCGTATGATTTATCATACGCGAGTATAAAATGCAATATAAATTGTTTGAATGTTATTCAATATTATCAATTTCATATCAAAGATTAATCATTCCAAATTGATATAAAATATACATTTACTTAGGAACACTTATCTTTTTATAAATATAAATTCAAAACCCACCATAAGTCACCTCTCCTTCACGACAAAAAAATTGTTACTAAGATAAAAGCTATATTCTTGTTGAAATTTAGGTCAAGATGAAAAAATTACATTATCCTTAGAAACATTAATTTCTGTAACAAATTGCATAACTCTGCATTGAAAATCATATAGTTGTGAATATTTTAAATTATTTTTTTAGTAAAGTTGTATATGCGTAGATTAAACATACGCTGGGCATTAATGGGTTAAATTGGTGGTCAGACTGAGGTGAAGAGTTCTTCCCAAATAAGTCTTCAAATTTACGTTGTAATTTCATTTCGCTTGTCGATTTGTTCTTTATTTTAAAAAAAGTACTTTCTCAATTCACTACGTACTTTTACTTCAGTTGTTTTACAATCTGACCTCTTATTACTCTTCTGCAGTTTCTTATTTGCAACTTTTCTTTTATAGAAGTATTTACTTGCTTCTTTATCAGAATTATCAGATGTTTTCTTCTTATATCTATTTTTAACTCCTAATTTCACAAGGATAAGTCTCCACCAAGATGTTTGCCTGATCTCCTGTTCAAAGTTTTGCAAATTAAAATATTTTGGGATTTTAAATATTTTATGCTGATCATTTCCAATTTTCAAGTCATACCCAAACCTTAGTTTTTCAAAAATCTTATATAAGTACATCAAAATCTCATCCATCATAAAGCTGGCACATTTGCTTGCAAATAGGTTGATGAAAGTCAAATGGGTTATTTTTCCATCAAAATAGCTTTCATGTATAATTTTATCCGATATTTTCAGTTCTTTTTTGTTGACTAACATTTAAATGTTCACCGGCCATGGAATTCCTCTCTCCACAGCTCTAAAAAATAACCTAAAAAAATTATGTGCCGTCATATAATTCATATTAATGTCTCTGAAACAGAAAAGGACATACAAAGTTAAAATCTATTATCTTAAAATCATTAAAAAAACATACGAGCAAAAACAAAACTTTCATAAGTTATTGAGACCATATACAACAAAATATAACACTCAAATTCGCCTTGAAATGAACATGTACTTTTGCACATTTTCCACATCCAATTCTAAAACGGACTCACAACAACTCTCTCCTTAGAGACTGGCGTCGTTTTGAATTAAATCAAGTGAGTAAATTATATAATGACGTATTATTATCCGTAAGGCGCAATAGAAGCGACTATGTTACTAGTCCAATTATCAACAACAAAATCCTAAATCAATATCATCCAATATTTCAACAACAACAAAACAACAACAATTAAGTTGCCAATAAACTTTTCTACATGGATTTCTGAATAATTTTCAATTGAGAGCAATTCTTGTAAGTTTTAAAAATATAATTTATTTTTTTCAAAACGAAAAACATAAGTTTTAACTTATAGCTCCATATTCATAATAATTAAGATATCTTCTTGCCAGTTGTTAGAATATTATAATTATTATTATAATTATTATTATTATTAATTATTCATTTTTATTAATTATTTCATTATATTACTTATATAATATTATTATTATTATTATTATTGATTATTATATTAATTTATTAATTAATTATTTACTTATTTTATTATACTATTCATTATTATTATTAATTCATCTATTTATTTATCCAATACGGTATATTACTATCTATTATTATATTATCCTATTATATTATTTTTTTATTATTATTATTATTATTATTATTATTATTATTATTATTATTATTATTATTATTATTATTATTATTATTATTATTATTATTATTATTATTTTTAATTATTATTATTATTATTATTATTATTATTATTTTATTATTTTTATATTATTATTATTATTATTATTATTATTATTATTATTATTATTATTATTATTATTATTATTATTATTATTATTATTATTATTATTATTATTATTATTATTATTATTATTATTATAATTAACATATTCCTCTTCAGAGTCTTCTTCAGATTCTTCTTCAGAATCATCTTCAAAATTTGTTACATTAGTTAAATTATCGTCAGCATGATTTTCATTTGGCATTTCATCGTAGTTTAAATATGGTACATTACATCTTTTTATACGGTTAACATGAACTGTCTCGGTTCTCCTACTAACATCATAGAGTGGTTTTATCTTATAGTTTACTGAAGAATATTTTTCAACTATTCTATAAGGTCCTAACCATCTGAATTTAAATTTACTCCCTACTCCTACTCTGTATTTATTATTTAATAAAACAATATCTCCGACTTCAAAATTTTTGTAATTTTGATACCTATAGTATCTTCTTTGTTTATCTTGGGATTTAATATGGTTTTCCAATGCCTTTGCATATGCATGTTTCATTTTAACAATAATTTCTTCTTTATAATTTTTATTTTCTGATTGATATCTGTTAGCATTTTTAATTATATCAGAGAGGGGCAAACAGGCATCTCTTTCAAAGATCAAGAAAAAAGGAATTTCATTTATGCTTGAATGAAAGGAGGAATTTAAAGCAAGTATAACAAAAGGTAAATATTCTTCCCATTTATATAAAGAATTATCTTCTAAAGCTGATGCAAGAGCATTTTTAATAGTTCTTTTTGATCTCTCCACGTATGGATTTGACTGGGGATTAAAGGTGATTGTGAAATGAGTTTTAATTTTGTAGGTTTGACATATCTCATTAAATAAGGTAGAATGGAACTGTGTTCCGTTATCTGAGGTGATATGAAGAGGAGCTGAAAATTTATTGATATATGTCTCTATTTAAACAAATACACATAGTTCCTTCTTAATATTTGTATCGTGATCAAGTTTCAAATGGCTAAGAGTAAAAATGACAAAATATATATACGACCAAATTATTTATTCCCCTTTTTTCCGACATTGGAAGAGGTCCCATTATATCTATACCTAACCAGAGACCAGGTGCATTGGGTGATTCATAATTTTGAAGAGGGGCTCTAATTACTTTATATAGGGATAACTTCTGACATATTAAACAATTATTTACATATTCCTTTACTTCTTGAGACATGTTAGGCCAAAAAAAGAAAGTTTCGCTCTTTTTAATGTTTTTATAAACCCTGAATGGAAATTTAAATGTGACTCATGAGCAATGCTTAAGGCTGAATTTATTAAAGAATGTGGAACAACTACAATTTCAATATACGATCTATTATTTTTATCTTTTTGTATAAAATGTAAACAATTATTTATCATGGCAAAATTAAATAAATTAATATCTCTGGGAATTCCTTCTATATTTTTCTTTTCAAAATAATTTATTACTCTTCTCCAATTTATATCATTTAACTGTTCTTTCCGTATGTTTTCCGAACTGAATACTACAGAAGGGTCAAAATTGATTGAGTTTATATTTATTGTTTGTATGCTTCTACTGAGGGCATCTGCTACTATATGATCACGTCCTGCCTTATATTTTACATCAAAATCAAATTCTGACGATAACAATGCCCATCTAGCTATCCTAGGTGTAGTAGGTTTAAATTTAAATAAATACCTTAATGCCTGATGATCCACGATCGCTGTAAATTTATGTCCATATAAATAATAATCAAAATGTTTGATGGAGCTTACTAACGCCAACGCTTCCTTCTCCGTTGTGCTATAATTCTGTTCAGGTGATGATAACTTTCTGGAGTAATAAGCAATTGGTTTGTCTACTCCATCTATCTCTTGAGTTAGAACTGAACCTATAGCTATATTAGAGGCATCTGAATGTAATTTAAAAGGTTTATTAAAATCTGAATATATAAGAATTGGTGAAGATATAAGAAGTTCCTTAATTTTCTCAAAGGCATTATTTTCCAACTCATTCCAAATAAACTTGGCGTGTTTTTTTGTTAAATTAGTAAGAGGAGCGCATATTTCTGAGAGATTACTAATAAATTTCCTATAATATTGAATCATTCCTAATAATCTTCTTACTTCTTTAACATTAGTCGGACTTTTATATTCTTTTATTGCTTGTATTTTAATAGGGTCTATTCGTATTCCTCTTTCACTTACAATATGTCCTAAATATTTAATAGAGTTCTGTGAAAATTAACATTTCTTAAATGATAATTTAAGTCCTGAATCTTGATATATCTTCAATATTTGTTCTAAATTTTTAAGGTGTTCTTCAAAAGTATTACTGCATAATATCAAATCGTCCATATAAATCTGACAGAACTTACCTAGTATATCGGAAAACAAAATTGATAATGTACGACACCATGTAGAAGGTGCTCCGACTAATCCATTGCACATTCGAACATGCTGATAAGAATTATTATCGGGTCCTATGAAACTAGTTTTAGGTTTATCATTTTCTTCTATTAAAATTTGATTTTAACCTTTAATGTTATCTAAAATGCTAAAATATTTTGATCCACCTAATGATGTTAAAATTTCATCTATTCTGGGCATGGCCATAACTTCGTTTTTCGTAACTGAATTTATTTTCCTCGCATCAAATACAAATCGGTGTGAACCATCTGACTTCTTTATAAGGATTACAGGACTACACCATGGGCTATTCGATATTTTGTCAATATGCTCCTGCATAATCTCTTTCGTATACTGAGGAAGTCTATATTGATGTGTATGAATTGGTTTAGTTTCCCCTGTATCAATTTTATGTTTAATTAATTTACATAATCCTATATCATCTGATGTTTGCGCGAAAGCATTCTTATATTTGGTTAATATTTTACTTGCTGATTCGTATCTAAATTGTTTAAATCTATGGTTGATAAATCAAATGTATTTTCCTTACTCACAACATTAGGAGTATCTATATCTTGTTCTTCGGCTTGATAAATATCTCCTATGATCTCTTTTTTATTTAATATTACCTCATGGTCAAGGTAGTTAGCCACTGTGAACGGTACTTGCAGTTCTTTATTTACATTTGCCAAAGTATTTCCTACCCTTATGCCTTCCATTCTGCAATTGTGTTCAATAACAACATCCTTATCTTTCCAAAGATCACTTACCTTACCATAAGTTTTTATAAATGACCGAGGTGGAAAAATTATTTTCTTATCCAAAATTACTTTGTTATTAGCGACTACTTCCTTAGATATATTATAACAATAAAATTGATGAACAATAGGAAGTGCGTGATTATTTATACATATAATGTTTTTTTCAAAGTCAAAAGTTACTTTGCCTAATCTTTTTAATATATCTCTACCGAACAATATTTTACCAGGAAATTGAGTTTCTTCCAATATATATATCTCGTGTAATATTTTTATTTTCCTTAAATTTAAATGAAAAACAGATTTCCCAACTATTTTAAAAATTTCTCCAGAAACACTTGAAACTTTAATATTTGACCCCTTTATTTTTTTTATAGTGATAGTCCATTTCTTAAAAGGTTTTATAAGACATAACCGAAACAATTGATCCCGTATCGAAATATGAATTTATTACTTTATTATCTACTTTAATTTTAACTATTGGATTGTCTAAATTTTCCGAAATGGACCTTTTTGTAAGTTTTTTCGATACTGGTTTAACATTTGATTATTTGAATAAAGTTTAGGACAATTGAAACGTTTATGTCCCATTTCTTTGCAATAAAAACATTGTACATCATTAAAATAGTTTTCCCTGTTAACATGATTATAAAAGTTACCCCTAAAGTTGCTAGGATTTGCTTGACTGTCCTGATTTATATTCCCCATCATCCTTCTACTAGGAACTAACTTTTCTGCTTTTATGGCAGTTTGTACACAGTTATTATATGACTCAAACTCTTGAACTCCTATTAATTTCTTTATCTCAAAATTTAATCCATAAACAAGTATAGAAATTAAAAAAAAAATTGGTCCCTGTTTTCTGTGTTTACAAATTCAGTTAATATATTCATCACATTCTCACTTATTTCATCGATCTTATTAGCGTAATCTTTAACAGTAAGATATCATTGTTTTACATTTGTAAACTGACTGTAGGCTTCCTGTTTTGATATCACTACAATAAATCTTTTATTTAGGAAGGAAACTAATTCGTTAAAGTTTAATCTATCTATATCTGGGTTTGAGTTTAAATAAGTTTGGGCTTGTTCTATACATAAACACCTTAATTACTTATTTTGCTTTCTTCCCTCCAGTTTTCTAGTCTTGCCCTTATATTAACCGTTTACCCGCCAACGTTTCACTTTTAGGAACATGGTTTTAAACCTGTGAAAATCCGCACAATTTTGAAGATTCTTGAATCTCTCTGAGGCGAGTTGGATATGTTTGTGAGAATCGCCTAATTGTTGTTTAAAATGTTATACGGGTTATTTTATACTGTAGTTAATTTTTTATAGCTAATTATTTTTCTTAACCCT
>JABUQX010054117.1:7500-32380 GCA_015478945.1 Trachelipus rathkii | reverse complement strand
AGAAGAGAGTGAGTCCTGATGCTGAGATTATGGATTTTGTTTTAAGTACGGGTGTGTCCGGAATCCAGATATAGTAAAATACAATAACAAAAAAAAATCATAATAATAAGTAAAAATAAAGTGATGAACATAAAAAGCAATTAAAAAGAAAAAAAATGAGAAAGAAACAAATAGGGTTGGGAGATAATAATTGAATAATAATTTAATGGTAAAGAAAAAGAATAATAATGTAATATATAGCATTCAATTAATAATGAATAATAAAATAATTAATAATAGAAGATGATATAATATTGAAATCGAGAAAGATAGTAATTAATATGATAAAACAAGCCAACTTACAAACATTGTGAAGAAGTTATTCCCACTATGATAACCGAATAGAATGAATAGTAAGAAAATAATAATAAATAAATAATAATCAGATTGAATAGAAATAAGTAAAGATAGAGATAATAAAAAATTAATGGCGAGTAGAGGTAATAAGTTAGTAATGCAATAGATGAATATTATGTTAGTACTGTATTATCAGCGTTTTTGAGGTTTACTTGTAAATGGAGCGAATGGATATGATTATGAGTGAAGGTTGAGTACGGGCTTTTATATTACAGGTGGGTATGGGCTTTTTTGAGTTTACTTGTACAATGATATAAGAGAATCTTTGTGCGAGTTTTGTTGTTTATAGTGGGAGACGTCATTGATGCAAAAAATTCGAACTATTTGCACGAGAACCGATTCAGAGTAAAGATGTGGTGTTGTTGAACATGAACAGGCTAGCCGGATCGGTCTGGACTTATGAAGATATCTTCTAATTTTATGAAAAAACACAAAAAAAACTGTTCGTGTTTTTAAGTGATTTTTAGGGGTGAAGAGAGGGATTGTTTTTTTTTTTTAACAAATTTCCCCAGGGACATAAAAACTAGACATGAAATTTAATTTCATGAAGATTTCAGAGTTACATTTTTGCAACTAGAAAATACTGTAACCAATTAGTGGGGTAGCAAGTAATTGTATTTAGGACGACTTAATGTTGAAATAGTTTGTTATTTTAATAGAAATTTTTTTTTACTTCTGAATCCTTTATATTAAAATTTCAACTAGAGAATAGTCACATGGTTGAACACCGGACGGTGTTTACGTTCATACTGAAAAGCAAAGGACATTTAATAATAAACGTCAGTTTGTTGTACAACGTAGTGGTTTATATGTGAGCTTAGTGCCAAATTTGAAGGAAAAAAATTGCGTGTTCGTTTTTTTTTTTTTTTTTACTGAATTTTTTTTTTTATATCTCGATGTAAGGAAAAATGAAATGCAAGAAACCTAGCAAAATGAAAGCATTAGTGGAAAATTTTTTAATTTCTTGTAGGAGATCAGGCGGGCAGGGGAAAAAAAAAAATCTTATCTCATTAATAAATATACATACATATATATAGATAATCAATAGCATAGGTAGCTAGTGTAAAACGGCGGACGTGACTAAAGTATAGCGGGACCGGTGCGGATGGTGAGTGGAGGCGGTTAGTAGTATAGGACCTACAGCTTCGGCGATAGTGATATATATATAAGGTAATATAATTATAGTATATATATAGAGTATAAAAATATTATATCTATATAATATATATTATATATAGTAAATGATAATTAATTTATTAATAAGATATATATTACTAGATATATACGGAAGTATGCTATACTATATAGTTCCCAAGGATTTACTATGATTTATAGTACAGAGGGAGTTTCAAAGCAGTGGGGGATGTCAAATAGTGAGCCGGTTAAAATGTTCGTATGGTCAATTTTTGGGAGTGGAGCGGACTCGAGTGGTACGAGCTAACGGTACTTCGTATAACGGCGACGCTGGTTGTCGATCGTTGGTGTCGAATGTCCTGTCTGCGACGACGTGACAGCTTTTCGTCTTAATTAAGGTCAAATCTGTCTAGACCATCAAGTGTTGTGGTAGGCGCATGTTGATCGTCGGATCCTTGACATTTGGTCAGGCATTGCTTGCGCTGTAACTCATGAGCACCCTGAGAATGGGTGTCGAAACCACAGAGAGGGGTCCATACCACCATCCTTCTGTGGTTTAAATAGTATCCGAGTTTGCAAAGGAGCAGTGATAATCGAAGCCCCAGCGAGATTTGAAAACTTCCGAGAAGGTGCTTCTTTTTGGGGAGTGACCGGATCGGAACTAGTGGTCAGAGCCTACTGTAGCACTTGTCCATAATACGGTGCGAAACGGCTGGTTGCGGAGGTGGTTTGTGAGGTCCCTGGCGCGAGGTGAGAAAATTTTTTTCAGTCTCTTTTCGCAAATTTGTGGCAACAGTAAGCTTGTGCGCATGGCGGCGTGTCCTGTGACTGGTCGGTTCTGCGTAGCACAAATGAGCACGTCCAGCTGAAGGAATGGCCATGGTAGCCTCTCCAAGAAGGGGTCCAACCACCTTTCTGTAGACTTTTAAAATAAGGCAGCAGGTTTCAACACAAAGCATGTAATATCGAATCAGTAATTTGAAACTTCCGAAGATTGGCCTTCTTTTTGGGGGAGGCGGATTCAGAATCTAGATATTAGAGCCTCTGAAACCTGACACTTGTCCTACGGCAACGGCTGTTGTCCGAGGTTCGATGTCCTAGCACGAGTGAAATTTTTTGCCGGTCTCTATTTATTAAGCTGAACTTGCGGCAAAAACATTTTCTTTCTGGGCGCTTCCTACCTGCGTTCCTTGACTTTGGTAGGGTATGGGCTGATTGCTCCTGTAAGGCCCATGAGCAGTAGCGTGGCCTTGAAGAAGGCGCACACGGGGCCCCGTGTAGCCCCCCCAGACAGGGGTTCGCAACCGAGCGTCTGTCTGGGATTTAAATGAAGATGTATGTTGAGTTTTTCAAGGTTCAAGGCGTGGTATCACAAGACAGCAGTGAGATTTGAAGAAACTGTCTCCGAGGAAGATGACTTATTTTTTTGTTGGGACGGCGGATTCAGGCCCCGAGTGGTGAGAGAGCTTACTGATGCGTAAGCGATTGTGCTAACGGGGCGAGGCTGTTTGGTCGGGCGCGTCGAGCGCGTTCGCTGGCGCTGCGGTGAATGTTGTTTCCGTCTTGGTTGTTGGGTCAGAATACGTGGGGCCTACGAGCCAGTTGTTGTGCGCCGATCTGTTTGGCGTGTTATTTGGACTACTGCGGTGCGGGGGTTTGCTCGCTGTAAGAGGCAGGCCCCCGCATAGACAATTTGAGTCCGGATGGGGAAGGGCCTCAGTAAGGGGTTCCACTCACACCTTCTTCTTGGATTTGAAAATCAACACTTATCCGTGAGAATCAAGAGCATCAAGAGCATCAGGAGCATCCATGAAGATTCTTGAAAATGTGAATCTCCTGTCTGAAAACTCCGACGAAGGGCCTTTCCTTTTTCTGTGGCGGAAGCGTGGTAGTGACCGGCTAGGGTAACGAGAGGGCTCTGAATGTACAGTTTGTCTAAAAAGCACACACGGGGAGGGGGGAACGTGGGAGAGTGGTCGTTCGCGTGTGTTGGTCGTGGGGCTGGTTCGAGGTCTCCTGGGGAGGCGGCGCGGCGGGCTCGCCGGCGAGGTGGGTGAAAGATTTTGGTGGTTTCGAGTGGGACTGGGGGGGGCTATTGATTGCAAAAAATGTGTGCTTCAGGCGAGTAACTTTTGAGGATGCGGGTTGTGGGCCCGGATGGGGTGAGCGCGTGTGGGGGTGTGGTGGGGGGGGTGGGTGGCTGGTGGTTCTGCTTGATTGGTCAAGACGCGGGCGCGGGCGGGCGCGTTGGACTCAGACCCGACAACGACCGAACCACCCTCGCGGATGGGTGCGCGCCTGAAGATAGAGACAGGGCCACGTCCGGAGTCGCACTCGGCTGCCAGCAACGGGGTTTGACATAGGAGCGCGGGGCCGGGGGGCGGAGGTGGCCGTGGATATTAATTGTGCTAAGTGGGAAGGGTCCATGGGAGCATGGGCAGGCGGGGCAGGCTGTGGTGGCGGCGAGCGTGAGGCTCTAGTCGGAGAGAGGAGAGGAAAAGTCGTGTGTTCGGAGGTGTGAGATTAGAACATCTAAGTGAGAGAGATGGAGTAGTTCGTTCTGTTTGAATTGTAAGGTTATTTAGACTTTTTGGCAGTGGGTGGCTTATTATTGTTATTAGAAAATATTGAGAATGACAAAACAAAAGCAGTGTATATAAGTGTGTGTGAGCGTGAGTGTGAGTGGATGTGTATGTGAGTGTTTGTGTGTGCTTCATGGACTAGAAAAGTCAATGGGAAAATGCTATGCTGGGCGAAATTTTCCACAGCCATATTTCAATGAATTAGGCCTTAGTGTCAGGGGGATCTAATTATAGTACAGTCTGGACTGATTTTTACGTTCGTCCTATTAAATCGTAAGGATACTCTGGTTGTGCGTGGTGTACGACCAAGGAAGCTGATTTACGTGGAAATTGTTGCGATTTTTTTATAATAGTAAAAATATGAGAGAAGATGTGATGTAGGACAGAAGGTCTATTAGAGGGTCTATGTGAAGAAGGCTATTTCTTAAATTTGTTGAGAGGTTGGTATACAAGTGCGAAGGTATGGGTAGTTGAGGGGGGTCGTGGACACTCTTGTATGGGGGCTGGGGTTGTGGGGGGTTGTTGGGGGGGGGTGGGGGGATAGTTTTTACATTTTCATAGATTTCGGAGGTTTATGTGATTTTTATAAACGATCAGTACCGAGTGGGGACTGTGTTGTGTTTATTTGTAGATTGGGGGATATGTGTAGTGGTTGGTGTGGAGAGTAGGGTCTGTGTGTTTTTTAGAACGTGGAGAGGGGTATTTACATTAGAGTGTGGTTGGTTGGCTAACTTCTTTTTGTGGGGGTTTCTTGGGTTCTATCTTTACTTTTTGTTTTTTGTTAGTCAGCAATATTTTTCTAAAAATGAACTGTAATTGTAATAACATGAGGTCAGCGGCGTCTCTTATAACAACGTCTGTGGGTTTTTTCAGAAGTTTTATTTGTGTCCGTAATTCTTCTTCTCAGAACTGGTGTAATGGCAATAAAGGGCTACAGTCTGTCAAGTGTTTCTCCAGTGATATGAGGTATAGTAGTGTGACGGTGGTACTATGAGTATTGAGTAGGGATACCTAGTAATGTATATTATATGTAGGGTATAGTAAGTTTAGTAGTATGATCAATTATAAGTAGGGGTAGGGGTATGATATAGTGAGGGCGGGGTGTAGTGTTGAGGCTGATAATAGGTGTTAGTGGGGGCTAGGTTGGAAGAGTACGTTTATAAGGGCGTAAAGAAAAGGTGAAGCGGTATAGGGGGAAAAGGTAATAGAATTAGAGAGGCTGATGAAGAATGGTAAGTGTACTGGTAAATGGTTCGTAGGAGAATAATTGATAAAAAAAAAATTATGTAGTAGTAGTATAAGGAGGTATATTGGTTGGAGCTAGTATAGAAGTAGGATATATCTAGGTATATAGGTAGGGGGATAGGTAAGGTCATATGTAGTACTATGTAGTATGGAGTAGTAGGTGAGTTATAAGGTAGTAGGCTACCAATATTAAGTTGATAGTGTAGAGTAGGCTATTAACATTAGTTGTATGAGGTATATATTAATAGTATGAGTATTATAGCGTAGGGGGGTTAGTAAGGGGTATGAACGGGGTAGAAGGGGGATAGGATATGATTAGGTTTTGAAATACCCGGGGATAATTTTTAATATATATATATATATGTAGGGGGGATTGAGGTGTGTATAGGTTATAGTTATTTTGGTAGGGGGTATAGGGGTGGGTATGGTGATTACGGGTTATGGGTGATTTGTGATGTATTAGGGGAGTGGGTAGTAGGGGTGAGGGGGTAGGGGGGTAGGGGTAGCTGGGAGTGATATATTTTAGGGGAGTGACTGGGTAATACATGTAAGAGAAGTTAGGTAGGAGGTAGGGTATACGGGTATATGAGTATAGTATGTAAGGGTGCGGTACGGTAGTCTATAGCTTAGTCTGTTTATAGTTTATGATTGTATATCTGTAATTTGATTTATTTATTTAGGGTTGAGGGTGGGTGTAGTGGTATGTTGTATGTAGGTAGGTGGGTAGGTAGTGAGTAGCTAGTATAGTAGTGTATAGTATAGAGGCTGAGATGAGGGTAGTGATTATAGTTATAGTATATGGAGTAGTTATGGATTAAGGGGGAAGTGTATGGGTGCGTTGTTTCTTAACTTTTATTTATTTGCTTCCTCGTTTTTCCACTTAGGTATATTTGAAAAAATTTCAAGAGAGTGATAATTATCGAAAACAGGAATAAAAAATGTTTTTGGGGAAGGTAAAAGGGGGAGAGGGGGGAGGTGGGAAGAATGTAAGGTTGAGAGAAGGAGAAGAGCTAAAAGAATGGAAGGTGGTAGGGTATGGGCGTGCGGGAGGTGTAGATGGGGTGGGGAGGGGAGTGGGAGGGCGGGTGGGAGGGGGGGTTAGTTGGGTGGAAGTGAGAAGCAGAGAGGTGGAGGTGTAGGGGTGAGGGGGTAGGGGGAGGGGTAGGGTGTAGGGGGGTGATGTCAAGGCGGTAGTAGGGAGGCTATTGCGGGGATAGGGAGGGGAGGATGGAGTGAAGGATTAGGGTAGGGAGGGGGTACGGAGTAGCGCGGGGTAGGTAGTACCGGTTAGGGTGGAAGGGGGTGGGGAGAGGGCGCGGGGTGAATAGCGTCGTAGTAGGTGGGGTGGGAGGGGTGAGTGAGGTATGGATGGTAGGTATCGGATGAGATAGATAACGGGGGGGTAGAAGACAGGTGGAGTATTAAGTCTGAGGGCAGGAGGGCGGGGGGGGGGGAGCCACGGCGAGGAGATATCGGGTAGCGTAGGTAGTGTCTTAGGGGGTTGCTCCAACCGACCAGAGGGGGGCAGGAATAGACTAATGTGTTAAGTTAGAACGTGTCAGGGACTTGTGCTCCTTCTCTTCACGCTCGGCCTCTGGCCTCCAGCTTCGCTGCAATGATCTCCAACACGCGATCGTTTTAGTGCCCCTATCTTGAAACAGTTGTTGCAGGGCGTGGCGGGCACTTCCTTTTGTAATTGGCAAGTATTTTTCGGCCTAAATAAGTATATTTGCTTGAATAAAATTATACCAATCAGCTCCCTGCTTGACCGGGTTCCATCACTCGACTGAAGGATTCGCCTGCACGCTATTTGAAAAGTGGGTATCAGGGCTCTGCGGCACTTCTTTTGGCAATCCAAATTTTTTCATTCCTAAAAAACAGTTATTCTCAAAAAAATTTTCCGTATGCCCGGGGACGATGCCGCACTTCCGGGAGAGGGGGTCGTGGCGATTAGCTTGCCTGCCTAGCAATCGGGGGGCGGCGGCCGGCTCCGGCTGGGTCCGGCCGCCCGCGGCTGGCGACTAAAGGTTTCGACCTGCACTGCAGTTGGTAAATTGTCCAGCCTTTGTTTCTTTTTTGGTAATGTTTGATGAGGGAGCGGACGACCAGTATGATAGCCCGATAAGATAGGTTGTTAGAGAAAAAAATAATTTATATCCGAGCGATCCCGGGCTGCGACGGGCTTTGCCGGCTGCCGCGCAGCTCGGGCTGCCGGAATGTTGGGGTGCGTGGGCGCCGAGCTGAAGAATTTTCGTGCACTAGGTGGGGCGCGTGGGGGGGGGGGGGGGGGGGGGGTGGGGAGGCGAGTTCGGGGGGACGTAAGTCTCTGTAAAGTTGTCTCAGTCGGCACGTTCTGTTTCGTAATTATAGGTTGTATCACGGGCGGCCGGCGTAAAAAAATATCTTGATTGAAAAAGAAAATTTTATCACCAAGGCGCAAATCGCGGCTCTCGGCCCTCCCGGCTCCGGCGTCTCCGACTGGTACAAAGGTTTGCTGAGCAACTAGATTTGTCAATGTTTCAGACCGGTGGCTCTTGTGGTAGTGCATACTTGTTTCCACTCCTTTGCACTTAAAAAATATTAGTTTGTTCGAAAAAAAAAACTTTATCAATTCCGCATAGGCATGCCGCGTTGACCCGGGCTGTCAGAGCTCCGGGCCTCGCGACCGCGCTCCCGGCTCCTCGCCTCGCCCGGCTGGTCGCCGCTCCTCGATTAGACATGTTTCTGCGTGGGGCGGCGCAGCGGGGGGGAGGTTCTGTAAAGAGTTGTCGTCGCAGGACGCGTTCTTACGTATGATATGATGAGGGTATTGTGTGGGGCACGGGGGGGGGGCTGAAAAGGATGGGTTTTTTGAAAAAAAGGTAAGTATGTTAGTACCGGAGGGGCGTACCCATGATTCCGGGGCTAACGGCTGGCCGGCTCTCGGGCTCCGGCTCGCGTGCTGCCGACGGCTCTGGCAAGGCGCGATAGGTGAAGGTAATTGTTGACAGGGGGGCACGCACTGGTCTTTTTGTAAGTAACCAGAGTTTGTGTTGTTGAACCGGTAGGAGAAAGGAAGGATTTGCTTTGATTAAAAGCAAGAGTGCCTCAGGGCGGGAGCGCCGAGCGGCCATACTCCGGAACGTCCAGCTCCGCGGCTACCGGGAGGCTCCGGCGCCGGCTGCGCGGGGCTCCGGCTGGCACGGCTCCGATTGCGACTTCAAGCTCGGACTTCCGCTCGGGGGAGTCTCGGCGGCGCGCGCGACTCAAAGGTGTTTTGCTGCAGCCATGTGGAGATTGGCCGCAGCCGGGTTCGTTTTTGGGTAATGGGAGGGGAGTAGTTCGTAAGCGCAGCGAAGGAAAATATTGGCCGTTGGAGGGAGAAGAATTTTAGCCGTCAGGGGGTGTGCTTCCGGCTCCCGACTGGCGCGGCGTGCCGGCTTGAAGGTTTTTTTTGCAGCTCGTGTTGAAAAGTTTGCCGGCGCCACGGGTGCTGCGGTGTTTGTGGGCAATGATAATGGTTTCGCCGGGGCGTGTTTTTCTAAAAAAGTATTTTCGGATAAAAAAGGGGAATTACGACCGCAGGCTGCTGCGTGCTCCGTTGGCTGTCCGGGCGGTCCGGGCCGGCGCGCAGTGCTGGCGGCCTGCGGCGGGGGCCGCGCTCCGGCTTGTATGTCGGCGGGGCTAGAGGTTTCTGATCAGTCTATTTGATTAAAAGAGTTGGTCTGCGCGGAGGTCACTGTGGTCTTTTTGGTAATTATAGTGAGTTTTGCGGGAGCGTTTACCAAGAATATATTATTTGAAATAGGAAATGTTGATGATCATCCAGGCTAGGTCGGGTCCGCGGTGGCGTGCTTAGGGGCTGCGTCTGATGGGCCTGGTGGTCTGGCCGGGCGGGGTCCGGCTGAGCAGGCTTCGGTTGGCTTTTCCGCTGCCGGTCTCCGGGTACGCGTTCCGGTACTAAGGGGTTTTGCTGGTCCGACGTATGTAAAATTGCCCGACACTTCTGGTCTTTATGGGTAATCCTTTATAGCTGTGTCCCTTTTAAGAACCTAAAAAATCCAGGTTTCTTGAAAAATTTTGATGGCCCGCAGGGTGGGCTCTCGTCTGTCCCGCCTCCCGCACTAAGAGTTTCTGCAGTAGTTGATAAATTGTCCACGATGGCACTGTTCTTTGGTAATATTTTGTTACTCTTATATATAAAATATATTTTAAAAAAATATAAAAAAATGTATCTAGTACATTCTGGCAGCGTATTCCTGCGCTGGGGTTCAGAGGCCGTGTAAGCCGGAGGGTACGCGGCGGATGCCGCGGTATAGGGGAGTGCGCGTGAGGATGGCCGTGTCTTGTCCGACTCAATAGGAGGTTTTCCTCGCACCTGATTCGTGAAGGGTGCAGAGGTTGTGCTGGGATCTGCTCGCATTGAGCACGTCTTTCGTGAATAGCGATAGTTTTCACTAGATGCGTATAAAAAATATTTTTGAGAAACTTTATATATCCAGGCAGCCGGTGCTCGCGGCGTCCCGGCTGGCCGGCTGGCCCGCACTGGAGGATTGTTTCCTGCAGAGGAGCTGGTATTTTGTAAAAGTATTTGGTTCAGGACCTGTACTTGGCTTGTGGTTATTGAAGTGGGGATAATTTCGTCTTGTCACACAGTTAAAAAATATTATTCGTTGAACAGAAATCTCTATATTTCCAGTCATTGTCCGGCTTCCGCAGCTGCCGGGTCTCCCGGGGGGCCGATGGGCCGCGCAGCCCGGGCTTTGGCCGGGGCTGATAGGCTGCGACATGTCCTCCGCGATTATAAGGTTCCTAGGCCAGATGCTTATTTCGGTTAAATTGTTCCCAGGTTGTGTCACGTCTTTGGTAATATATATTGTTCGACTCAGACTCAAAAAAGAATGGTGTATTCTTTGGGAAACAGTGATATTATAAAACCAGCCAGATCCTCGGATCGACGGCCTTCGTGGCTCCGGGCTAAACCCGGCTTGCCGGCTCGACATCGATCTAAGGTGTGTCTGCTACCATAAATGAGAAATGTTCAGTCAGCTTCTTTAATGGTGAAAATAAGAAATTTTTTGGTTTACTCTAGAAAAAGATTTGCTTGATAAAAATATAAGGGTTCAGGCAGGATCGAGTCCTCTTCACTCTCCGGCTCTCGGCTCGCACGTGCGTGAGTGTTCGCGGAGACTCACGATAACAGATAATTCTTTCCTGCACTATTGCTGAACAATTGCCCTTCGCACACATCGTTCTTTTGGATTAATCGTGTCTGCGTTTGTTTATACTGTCTAACGAAAAATGTATAGTGTGCTTTGAATGAGAAATTTAGGCCAGGAGGCTGGCCGGCTGCCTGCTCGCTCCGCTCTGGTTCTGGCTCCGAGCTCCGGCTCCGACTATCCGCTTCTTCGCTGCCGGCTGAGGAGGTTTTTGGCACTAATTATGGAAATTGTCCCCAGTGCTTGTTTTGGAAAAAAGGGTATTTTTGTCACGCGCAGACGAAAATATTGGTTCTTGAAAAAAAAAATTACAGGATCCTCAGGCTCCGGGCTTCCGGCTTCCGGCCCCGCCTGGCCTGGCCACCGGCCTGGGCTTCCGGCTGTCTTGCTCATGCGCGGCTGCTAAGGCTAGAGGTTTCTATCAACTAATTTGAAAATTTATTGTCGAGCAGCACTTTCTTTGTGGTAAGTAATAATGTTTTCTTTCACGTACCTAAAGAAAATATTTATTGGAAAAAAAATTTATCAGCGCCAGAATCCTATAGGCTTCAGCGCTCACGGCTCTGACTTCCGACTGTGCAGAGTGCCGGCTCCAGCTTCGGGCTCCGGTTCGCTCATGTCCTCCAGGGGTGGACTAAGGGTGGTTTGCTTCGTCATCCGATGTGAAATATGATCAGTTTGTATCTGTCTTTGGTAACGGAAAGTTTTTTTTACTTCATTAAAAAAAAAATGTGGTCTTGATAAATAATTGATAGTGCCTGATTGGATCCACGCCTCTCGGCTTCCCGAGTTCGGCTCCGCAGCGTCCGATTAGGGTCCGGCTGGCCAGTGGACACCGTACGCACCTGTCACGTTATTACCGAGTAGACGAAGCTGGAGGCGCGTAGTCCTTGGTGGAATATTGCCGAAAATAAAGATAAGATGAAAGGGAGAGAATGTGTCTAATTTAGAGTTTAAGTAGAGTTTTTTCTGTGACGTTGAAAGTGAATAAAGACATTTTATTTGATGCCTGAAACTCTAGGAAGTTGGCAGTATTTGGACTGGAAATGTGGCAATTTTTCTTTTCCGTTTCGACCCCAGTCCTCCTCACATAAGTGTTGCTGTGATCGTAACACCATTTAGGAATTTCCAAAAGAATTAATTATCAGATTCACAGTGATGTTCATGACAAACGTCGGGAATCGTAACTATTGTATGATTTCAAACGCTTGACAAACAGACTGTTACATGTTACCTTTTGTGTTTGAAATGTGATTTGCCTTGTTCAAAAAGGTGAAGGCGGGGTTGCGCGTACGGTGTTATGTAAGTCTCCTCGGCCCGCTGTAGAATTTGCTCTGGAGGTAGGCGAACTCGTTAAGCAACGGGGATCTTTAGGACACAGGGCTTTTAGTTGAGCGTAGACGGATGGGCGTTGTCGTAGGCTTTTTGTCCTAAAACCAGAGGGAAGGATAGGGCGGGGTGGAGGGAGCGACGGGAGCACATTGGCTCTTAGAGTTGGTAGTCAGTCTCTTTTCGAGTTGGTTATTATCGAAGAAGTTTAAACATATTGATGGATGAAGGGTTATCATGCCTTTATTTGTTAGTACTCATTCGTGACCTTCGTTCCTTGTTAAATAATTGTGATAATTCAATAGGCTTCAAAGATTGTACGCTCATTTTAGGCGGAGGTCTATCTTTAAAGATTTAAAGGTGCCGTATTGCTGTTCATGGAGAAACGGTTTTTCCAGCTTGGGAGCCTTAAACGAGTCCTCGTATAGCAGCTAAGGTAAAAAATGTATGGATAATGCAAAATATATAGGTATCATATAATCATATAATATAATATACATAATAATATATAAAGTAAGAATGATAGTAATAAATACATATACTAAGATAATGAATAATGTGGATATAGATCATAGATTAATAATTAAATTAAGGTAGTAATAATAATAATAATAATAAGTAATTAATGAGTAATAATAATAATAAACTAATACATATTATAATTAATACGATAATATAGATCAAATAATAATAATTGAATAATAATGATAATGAATTCAATGTTTATAGATAATAATTATTTAAATATTAATAATGAATAGAATAAGAAGGGGAAGTAGATAATGAATAGATAATAATAATTATCAAATAATAAAAGATAAATGATGAATGAAGATATATATATTAATGAATAAATGATCCTTAACGAATCATTAATGAATGAGAGTATTAGAATGAAGTGGATATTAAGGCTATCAGTACTTAAATAATTTTTAGGCTTGACTAGCGTATACTTCTTTGGCCGGCTGTCAAGAAATGGCTGTACAAAGCGAGGTAATTCCTTAATTATAACTTAATTAGTTATATTATTTGTTAAAAGTAGAGAGAGATTATAGCAAAATGAATCTGAAGATTATTAAGTAATGTATATTTTTTTTATATTAATTAGCAAGACGATTATGTATAACTTGAGGGTGTCTATCTTCTTATAGTTTTTCACATAGGTCCACAAACAAGCAAGTTCCAAACAGTATAAGCATGAAGAGAAAGGTTAATTGACCGTGCATGTGGAACGGCAACAGTCACGTATATCCTTTTTTGTCCTTGACAGCGAACCAATGAAGAAATGCAGAATAGCAAGGCATAGACAATTAATATGTTACGAACCATTACTCAAACGGGCATTAATCAACGCGTGGGAGTAAGGAATAGGAACCCATTTTGAGGTCCATTGGCAGGAAGAGCTGTTTTTTAGAGAAGATCGTAGTTCGGCGGGTTTCACGCTACAGCCGCCCAATTTTCGCCTCCCGCCCGCTAGAAAATGGGACACGTTGAAAGGATTTTGGGAGGAAGTGTTTTCCTGACGACTTTGACGCCTATAAACACCTAACGTAGAGGTTTTTTTTTTTAACCCTCCGGCAAATGACGGGCCGCCGCGCGTTTTTAGGGGCGGTTTTTCTGTACCTGTAGCCATCTTCTTCAGAATTTTTTGCAATTTTTTGACAAGGAAAAGCATGTTTTTGACATTTTGAGTAGTACAGCAAGCTTCCAGAAAATTTGATGCGAAAAAATTACTATTCAAACTTGAAGATAATGCATGAGATGGGTCTCATTACTCCTACAAAAGCACGACATTACTTTTTCTTCGGAAAGTTGTTTTGATTGGGTGTGCTTCAGCGTGTGGGTCCAATTTTAAACACGACTTTTTTAAACTATAAAAATGGAAATAATTGCGATAGATATTTTGTTTGCTGTCAATCGCGGGCAGAGTGGATGAAGATTTCCGCATATGTAGTTCGGAAGAGGATATGCACATTACTTAGATATAATTTCTTTAGCATAATTGGCATGTCAAATCGTTTGGATTGTGTTTCTTGGAACACATTTACTAAAAAAATTTTTTTGAAAAAAATTTGTGAAAATTTTCGTTGAGTATATGCAGAAACAGATATATCTAGAGTAAAAAAGTAATTACGCAATAAAAAGATGCATCTAGTCCGATGTACAAGCTCTGGAAATTCTGATGTGGATTCGGAACATATTGGTAAAAAAACTCTCAATATCTTTCACTTTCCAATCGTTTTGAATTGTTGGAAAAGTTCAAAGATTAATCATATGTTTGTTTAGTACCGTCCGATTAATTCATCAAATTTTCGTAAGGTCTGGTAGGATGCGTGAATAATCCATCTTTTTTACTTAGGAATTCTCACTCGTAATACTCAAGAAGAAAATTAAAAAAAGTACAATATGTTCAAACACTTTTTTTTTTTTAAAATTTTGGTTCTAACGCATACAAATTGCCAGATAAAACTAATATGCATAGTACATAAGAAATGCAATAGGGAGTACATAATATGGTGTGTCCAGTCTCTCCCGGATTTATGCGTATGCGCCGTAAAAAGTTTCCCGTTCCATTTTTCCGGAAAGAAGAGTGTACCTATCGAGTTAATCGGATCTCGTGTGCATTTGTTGGTTGGGTAAGCTTCATCTATGCATATTTCAGGTGTGAAGTCATTTCCAAAAATAACGTGTCTGGCGTGAGGATGCCATCTACACACCACAAATTCAAAGAAAAATGTGATCTTTCTAACAGAATGAAAAAACTCCTGATCAAATACTATGCAATAGGAAAGAAAAAAAATTTAAAAACGCACCGTTTAGAGGGAAAAAACTGATATGGTATCTCCTCTTAAGGAATTTTGGAAAAAAAAGTTTTATTACTGATAGCTGAGAGGGAAACTTTTTAACTGATTCCTCGTAAAATTGAGGTTATTTGGACTAACGTTTCTCGCTCTCGTAAATATAAGGTAAGAGTGATCGTAAAAGCGAGGTCAAGTTATTAATTCTTCGTTAGGTCGTGCGTTAGAATCTCACCAAATGTAACTCGTTTTTTTAATGAGTCGCCGTTAACTGAGGTGCTTCGAAATGAACCAGAAGCCGTTTAACGAACGAGTTACTGAAATTGTAACGGAGATTATATCTAACGGGGGGACCGGTGCGGCGCTTTAACCGGCGTGTGATTCGTGGCCGCGACGCTTATCTAATAATGTATGGATGTATGTATATATCATATATTAATATATCGTTATATAGTTTAATTAGATATAGTTATATAATTTAATATAATAAAACTTTATATGAATAGTTATATAGAGTATATAATATAGTATATAGAGCTTTAGTGTTTGCTGAGATGTATTAATATATGATATATTATAATATAATAAAATTTAAGTATATATATTATACTATTCATGACATAGTAATTAGGGGTGAGAGATAAAAGAATTGCAGGGATTGCGTTCGAATCTTATCGGGACAGTTCTAGGGATTAGGTGAAGCGCGGTCAAAGTGTGCGATATGTGGTTATGCGTAAATGCAATACCTAATACCATTAATTGAAGATAAAAATGAGTGCCTATAGTTTGGTATAGTCAGCAGGATATATTCAGGTTCGCGTAAGGTTTGTCTAAAGAATTGTCAAATAGTAAAGAAAGAACACAAAAAAGAAAACTTCGGAATGAAAAAATTAAAGCGTAAGATTCTGAATTATAAGCAGGCTTGCGTTTTTTTTTTTTTAAAGCGTGCCTAATCTTCATTTTTGAGCGAAATAAAAAGATAAGAGGAAAATATTGTTTTTAGATATAAAAAGCACTACGCTTTCTTTTGAGATCGCACTATCGAAAGGGCTAAAATGTTCTCTAATAGTACTACGCTCTTCGTAGTGAGAATAATCGATCGGTTTTTAATTTGTTTTACCAGGGAGTGACTATGGCGCAGTATTCATTATTATAAGCTGCGTAGTTGATTATATTTAGGGCTGGGTACAAAAACCTGCTCCGAAAATCTTTGGGCCCGTTTGACAGAAAGAAAAGGATAAAAAGAAAGTCGAAATTGAATTTTGTCTTATCAGAAGTTCGTCAGTTCCTTCTACATCTCAAATAAGGTTGAAATTAACGTCTACTGGCTGTTAGTAGGCTAGGTAGCATTTGGTGTGTTATCGGATAGGGAGACTAGCATTGTCCTATTGCAACATATGAGCCTTGATGATGGTGGAGCATTGTCCATTACTAACATATGAGTCTTGATGATGGTGGAGCATTGTCCATTACTAACACAGAAGACACACGAAATAGATGCTATAGGACAATATATGGACCGGCCCATAGTAACAGCTAAAAAGGAATTATTTTACTGTAAATGATGTGATAAATAATTCTTATTCTTTCCAAGTATAAGGTGCGATCTAAATAGATAAAAATATGTGCCGAAAAAGTAAAGGGAAAAAGGGAAGACCAGCATTGATGCTTGATCCGTGAGTTCCTTGGTGGAGAGCAATATCCGGGTCACCGATTTTTTTGTATCACGTGAACCGGAGAGTGACACTCCCCGTTAGGGAAAATAGGGCAAATTTGCATCTTAAGTACCCTTGGAAGATGATATATACTGGCAATAATTTGAAACTGAAGCTTATTGGTTTGGATTGGAAACAGCAAACAAACAGCAGGTGGAAAAATTCTGGTGTTAGTCTGTTTTTTTCTCCCGCACATAGAGTTATAAAAATTCGCGCTGCGCCCAGCCTGCAGTGGGTTCACATCGTGGCTTACTCTCATCAACGAGACATTACTTGGATTATTTGGAAGGAGAGACGACGGAATCAACGTCATTATCGGGGAAAATTTGCAAACAACTGCCTAATTGTGAGAAATTACCTCGGTCACAAGAATTTCACAAGCAGATTGAAATGATAAGAAATCCTGAGAGAAAATGAAGCTGAGTATGGTGAAATCAAAAGTAGTCTGTAAGATAGTGTAAAGACGAATCAGACAAGAACTAATGGCTCCAAATCGTGACTCGTAATAGAGTCCTGGTGGATCCTCTCCAGTCCCCCCTGATGGCTGTCGATTGCGTGCAAACGGGGTCTTAGGGTTCATTTTTCCGCCCAATGGAAGTCATCACAACAACGCTCAAGATGCCTTGTAAACCTTCATTGGTGAAAGACAAGTGATTTTTTTCTGTTCCGGTGTCGACATTAAGGAGAAAAGAAAGATTTAGTAAAATTCCGAAGTCATCGATATGGTCTATATGAAAGTGTATGAGAGGGGTGAAAAAGAGCACATGTGATGAATTAGGCAGCTAGCAAAAATATTAGAAAGAGAAAATCAATAGATCTTGGTGATTGAGAGCAGAACGCGCCCGGTCCATGGGCGTGGGTCTGTCAGCGGCTTGGGAAACAGGAGAAACATGGTTGCTTGGCTATGATGGTGGGACTGAGAGACACAGACACATACGTGAAGGGTTGGTGTAGGCAGGAAAGTCGTACTAAATAGCAAGAACTGACGCAAAGATTTGAATGGGAAGTTGCGGTTTAGAATTTTACAGGACTAGTGGTTCTGTCATAATTGTGAAATGGCCTCGGGGCGACGAGGACTGGGTAACAATGCGGTGATCGTGGGAGATTTATGTAGGTCAAAAATTGATTATAGACTGTCGAAAGGCGTACCCCTCTTAGATATAAGGAAACTTGTGAATACCTTGTATTATTTCATCACTTTTCTGCTTCTTATTACACTTCCCTAAATTTGAATTCTTTAATAAGCGCACAAACTCACTCAATACCTTAGCATATATGAACTTGTGGCGTAAGTTTTCGTAAAGAAGTGGGTGCGGACAAGAAAAGAGAGATGCTACTTTAGCTGGCACAACTGTCTTCCAATGACTCCAAGATTCGCCAAAATAGTTCTCAATTGTCATCAAAGAACACAGTCCAATGCTTACAACTAAAAACAAATCAGGTTGCGATTAGACACCACTAATGGTCTGCAGTGGTTGGGTAGGGGCTGGGTGAAAAACTCGGAATTCGCAGTCACCTCTCGTACTCGTGATGTAATTCTGTGTCATCTTTCACATCAAAAAAAATCGAATAAAAAACACACACCACCACAAAAAAAAACATCAAAAGTAGAGAATGTATAAAGATTGACTCCTATTTAAGAAAAAAAAAAATATTAAGACAGGACGACCTTTTGTACTTTAAAATACCACAGAAGTCCCATTTGCTGAAAATTGCTGTAAAAAAACGCGTCAATTTTTTTACAACGCCGTAAATTCCCTAAAAAGTTGGGTAGACCTTTTTTGCGCGAAACTTCCAAAATTGCAGTGCAATTACTGTTTTTTTTAAATATCATTTTTCTGTTTATAGTAGAGGTAACTAAAATGATATACTTACATATATTGAAAGCTATAAAACTATTTATCCGGCATTGTTTTGGGGGTTTAGAATTTTGTTGTTTTTTTTTTTTTTTGTTTTTTTTTTTTTTTTTTTGTTTTTTTTTTTGTAATTTTTTTAACGCTTATGCCTTTGGGCGAACCTGAATATATATATCCAAAAATATGATTTTTTTTTTTTTTTCACTTATTGTTCGAGTTGATTACATTACAAATAGTTCAGCAAGCTTTTGCCGGTCCTGTATTGTTAAAGTTGATTTAATCTCGGCTCCCCAATGCCTCACCTAAATGATATAGTATATAGTAGAGTAGGATGTAGGTGAAATATATAGTATTGACGTATATAATATATATATATAGAGTAGTGAAATATATTATATATAACAATATTAGTATAAATATAATGATAAATTATAGCATATATATATAATATATATATATATTCTAATATTATGATATATTTATTTTTTTTTTTTTATATAGTAATACATATATATATGAGTAGTATTATATCTATATTATATAATATATATATTATATATATATTAATAGTATAATATATATAAGGTATATATAGCTATAATATATATATGATATATATATATATATTATAGTAATGATATATATATATTATATACATATAATATATATATATAATAAATATAATGTATATAAGTAATATATAGGGGTTTATATATATAATAACTATATATATTTATATATATAGTTATAGTAAATATATATAGTAATATATATTATATATATATATATATATATATATAGTAGATTATGAATAATATATATATATGAATACCTATTATATATATATCATGGAAAATTTCCCCTTCAGATTTAAGAAAGGGCAAATAAAAAAGTGTACACAACGTAACTAAAGATGTTGCTAAGACATGCATCAAATCGTTCCCAAAGGAAAAATTATAATAGGTTAACATAAGCATCCGAATAAGAAATCATTTAAAAACAATACCTATACAGGACATTACCTATTGATATTAAATATAAATATATATACTATATTTTTGTATATACGTATACATATATTTATAATATACTTATATATATTTATATATATAGTTATATATATATATTATATATATATAATTAATATTAGTATATTATAGTATAAGTTGATAAAGAACGCATTTCAACAAAAAATAAGGAGATAGCTAATTTTCACCTTGAGCTGGGCAATTTGAAAGTGACCTGTAACCCCCTAGCAGATAAACTACGTATGTGTTCAGCACCACTGACGCCGACGATTGAAGCTAAAGAGAAAAAACACGACAATTACTTTTTTTAGGTGAATATAAGTGCACCAGCAAGATAGGACATGGCCTGGCGTCACTCTTCCCGCTCACGACTGCAGGGCATAGGGCCAATACAGAGGGGCTCGATTCCCAGCAAGGTGAATGCTTAGGGGGTATTTTATCAATAGTCTTCTAAGCTTCGATCGTTTACTTTTAATAAATAAAATATTGAACCCCTGCATTTTACTAAAATATTTTACACCTGTTCTTTGGCCCTTATGCCGGAGTGGAACGAAAGAGCGCGGGTTCATGTCCTACCTCTTGGTGGGCTGCAATATTTTTCACTCATAGGAAGTATTGGCTCGTGTTCTTTACTTTGAGCTATCGGAGATGGTGGTTCAAACACATACGCGTTTAGTTATTGGCTGCCAGGGCGCAGGCCCTCGATTCCGCGAGCAAAATGAAATGCTCTAATGATATAGGGGTATTTTATCAATACCGTAATCAATAAACGCGCAGCAGTGCAGTTGTAGACTTTATAAATATATTTATAGTAATTATAGTAGTGATTAGTTAAGTATCTAGTTAAATAGGTATAATATATGTTTATAGATAGTATATAATATAGTATATATAAAGTATGCTACATTCAGGGAATTGGTATAGCAGGAGTTTTTAGATATGTATATGGAAAATGTGATATTATTTTTTTTCAGGATTTTTTTCAAAATTATTTGTCATTGACGTATGCTCGAGGTATTTATAGTTAAAATTTCTGAACGATAAGAAAGGATAATACAGTACCAATAGCTGTCGGGTGGATTTGTACGACATGCTGGCGTTGGCTGCATTGCAGGAAACGCTGCGGCTTCTAATCCCTGGCGCCTGCGAGCATGGTGAAGTGTAACAATTACCGCATAATTAATTGACTAAATATAATCATTATTAAATAAACATGAAAAGAAAAGCATTAATTCTACCACTCATTATTATTGATGATATTTTATTATGTATATTGATTACGATTACTTTCTGATATTCGATTTATTATTTGATGTTTCATTATTATTAACTTTCATTAATTATTATAACGATTAATTTATAATCATTATTCATTGTATGTATTGGTAGCGCGTACGTTGGGGGGTTAGGGATGTGGACGGAGGGCGGGGGGCGGTTGGCAGGAGTAGACCATTCGCATGCGCGCTGGTGGCGGCTGTGGAACTCGTCACCGCCTATCGCCGCGTCGGTGGGGAGCGTACCGTAGTAGTGTTGAGGCCCTAGGTGTAATTTCGCGTCTGTTACTGCCTGGTGTGGTCGTGGGTGCATCGGTGCTCGCGTGGAGTGGATACGTCTGAATATCTGTTGGGGCGTCGTTCAGGGTTGTTACGGTAGTTTGGGCGTGTGCTGGTGGCGATCGTCATGGCGGTATAGGGTATGATGCGGTATCTGGTGGGCTTGAGGGTGTAGGCGGTGCGCTTTCGTGCGCTTGTGGGCGCGCGGCAGGCGGTTCTGCTGGGTCGCAAGCCGTCTGAGGTTAGAGGGGATGGGATGTTGCGCGACGTCCTCTGATTGAACGCGGACGGAGTCGTTGGGGATACCGGTTGTTGTATGAGGACCCTAGTGTTTAGACGCTCGGGGGGCCGGGGGTGGCCATCGTGCGCTTAGAGGGCGGCGTTGTTGCCCAGGTACGACGTCGAGAGCGTGGCTGGAACTGTCTCGGCTCCTGGTCTCGCAGACCGGGTGGACGGGGTAACTGGAAGATGGGAGGGGTTTATGCGAGATGGGGGGGTCGGTACGGGATGCGGGCAGCAGCGAGATGTGATCGGGGTTCGGAGCGTCGGGCAGGGTATAGGTGGGCTGCCATATGCTATTGAGGCGAGTGCGAGGCCGTGGCGTACTTAAAATTTGAATTATAATTTAAATTTTCAGTGGGTCTAATATGAAATTTTCGCCAGAGTCCTGAAAATTGCATGAACGCAAAATAATATTGATTATTAAAAAAAAAGAAAATGCGTTTAAATTTCGATTTCACAAAAGAATTCGAAAATGGGCACAAAGCAAAAGGGCGCTTCGCACTAATTGCATGCGGTCTTACGGCGGTTATAAATGTATCATGGCAAAAGGGGGTCAGAAGATTTTGAAAAACGTAGCGGTAAGTATTATCCATGTGGCCTACATGTTTTTCCCGTATGGATTTGGAACTCTATTATATATTATGTTATAGTATATATAGTATTATATGCACTATTAGTAAGACTATAGAGTGAGTATGATATATTAATATATATATATAAATCATTAATATATATATATCTGATATATATAGTATATTAAATATCTATATATATACTTATGATATGATATACTAAGGTATATATAACTATAGGAGGTAGTACTAGTAGTATATAGTATAAGTATAATATATATATATAGTATATATATATATTATTATATATATAGTAGTACTATATATATATATATATATATATATATATGTACAGCTGGGTGGGTGATACCGTACTATATATACTGTACATATTATCAATATATTATATTATAAATTTAGTAATAATAATAATAAACGACAATACTATATAATATATTATATAGATATAGTATATATATATATTTATATTATATAGTATAATAGTATATATGTATATATATATATATATATTATCTATATATATAGATTATATATAATATATATATATACTATTATATAGTAGATATATACGTTATATATATAATGTATATAACTATTATATTATATATATATTAGATATTATATATATATCCGGAGGACTTGGAACATTTTAATTAAATCATCGAAAAACGCAGAGAGAGAGAGGAGAACGAGAGAGAGGAGAGAGAGGAGAGAGAGAGCGTAGAGAGCAGTACGAGAGAGAGACTTGGAGAGATGAGAGAGAGAGAGAGAGAGAGAGAGAAGAGAGAGAGAGAGAGAGAGAGGTCTGGTTCTTTTAAGCTCTTAAGTTTTGACTCGAGGAAGCTTAGAAGAAAGAGATATAGATTAGTGTTCATGACAGTGGAAATTCTGCAGAAAAGAGAAATTAATTATTTTTAAAAAATATTTCACATACTGTATATAAATGAAAAAGAAAAAAAATATTCCCAATGAAAAAAAATTTGTTGCGATGCCAAAAATAAATATATATATTTTTTTTAGACGAATTCAAATGTTAGTCCGAATACTAATTAGCAGAATCACACCTGCTTCAAACTTTCCTCTGAACAACAAAATAGATGACCCAGCAACTGACACACTCGTTAACAAAGTTTCAATAGCAAAGGGAATGTGAAATTTCAGATCATTTATCTTTTCCGGCGAAAAATGAAAGGTCTTTATAAGGTTTGCCACTGGAGATTTGGAGAAGATTGGAAAGAAATGAGAAATTTAACATTTTTGAAAATAAAAATAAAATCATTTCAGCTTTGAGAATAAGAAAAAAGATGTAAATATACATACAGAGGATTTTTTTTTAAATAATTTCACATTTCAATATCCGGAATTACGACAAATAGTCCTAAAACCATAAATATTCTTATTACAAATGGCGAATTTTAGATTATTTAAAACCAAGTAAAAATAATATTTATTCCTTTTTTTGAGTTCTCTTAATATATTGATTGAAGGCAATTTAAAAATATTGGCACAGAAGGCCCTGTTCTGTGTGTAGGAAAATGAAAAAAATTGAAAATCGATTTTTAAAAAAGAAATGTATCGAAGGCTCAATAATAAAAAATTTATCAAGTTTTATTAGCTACAGAGAAAGTCCAGGAAAATTACATTGTTGAAGACCGAAGTATACAAAAATATTACTACGCTGTGAAGGATGGAAAACCTGTGAAAAGAATTTCGTGAACCGAAGTAAAAAATTTATTTAAAGTTCTTAATTTCTTATTTTTATTGACTAATTAATTAAAGCTATTTCTACTCCGCTAAAGTTTTCCGTTTTTTTTCAGTTCTTTACTACGTTTTCCAATGTTGGTTAAACTATTATCTATGACAAGACATTACATTTCATATCCGTATTCAATGATGTTTTAAACTGCTTAATCATTCATTCCCATATTTAGTTCAGTGTTAAAGAACACTCCGTTACCTTTTACTTTTGAAAAAAAAATATAATGGGTTTGAGTATCGAATATAAGATCGATTTTATTTTCAATAATACAGGCTTTGAAGAAATAGACTTACCTTAATATTGTCCTTTAAAGTTTTCTTCATAACCTTAATTTTGAGCCATGAATGCAAGTATTATTTAAGTAAAGAGTAGATGGAGTCAATGTTTCTTTCAATCTTTTACTAAAAATCTTAAATTGAAAACGTATTGTCTTAATTGTCATTTTTAGGTTAATATTATAGATGTTTGTAGTTTCGTATATAATAGCATTTTATTATTTTATCTCCAAAAACTTATACAATTCCAATTTAATCCATTTATTTTGCGGTATAGATACCTAATTTTTTATTTGTTTACAACATTGGCATTATTATACAATGAACAACAAATAATTAAACAAAAAAAAAAACAACCTATTTATTTAAACTTATTTATACTCTGATTAAAGTACATATGACTAAAGAAATGAAGATAAAGAAAATTCTTTTTATATTTCAGTTTATAAAACTTTTATAAAAAAATTCTTTCCAGCAGCTTTATCAGTTTCTGATTCTAATATTTAATCAGAATCCAACCATTTCTGTTTAATTTCTCCTTATACAGGAGCATGGTATTTATATCTGTCATTCTATCTATAATGTCTTTTTAATTTCAAATATTAGAAAGTTTGTGCGAATTTTCATCAGAATTGCGAAATAGGAATCTGGGTAGTTGGATTTGAGAGTCCCCTCTGAATTGGAATCTGAATCAGAGCCGGATATGAAAGTTGAATGTTTTTAAATATATGAAATAAGAACATGAATTGTAATCGAACTGTTTTAAATAGTTAGAATCCGACCGCAATCAAAATTCGAAAAATTTCGAAATTTGAGTTGGAGAATTCATTTTATCAAATAACAGATTCTGTAGCCGTAATTTTAACTAATAATCACTATGTAACACAAAAAATGTTTGTTTTTATTTTTTTATTGAATCTTATATATATTTTGACGCTGAACACAGAAATGACCTTCATTTTTTTCTATCATCGATACTTTGAGAGTTATTGAAATACTTAAGTTTTGCCATTTTTATGGTTTGTTAATGAGCTTACACTGTAGGTACTTATTACAATTTTTTATTTGAAGGTTTAAATTTACGAACAGAAACTTAAAAAAAGACTTTTACTTGATAAGAAACATTTTAATAACCCT
>JABUQX010054117.1:0-5000 GCA_015478945.1 Trachelipus rathkii | reverse complement strand
AGCAGCCTAGAATTGCAAAGGAGGGAGGCAGATTTGAAATAAGTAGAAAGAATGGAGAGTTGAGTCATCGCCGTAAGAGTGAAGCAGAGTTTAGAAGTACAGCTGAGGAGATCGTTGATGAGAAGTAGGAAGAGGGGCAGAGGATAAAAACAGGAAAACCTTGAGGAACACCACAATTAACAGGAAAGGAGAAGAGGACGCTCCATCAACAAGTGCTGATATGGGAGCGATCGGAGAGCAACTAGAACATTGACGTAAGCAAGAGAAGGATTGGAAACCCAAAGGAAGAGCTTCGAGAGTTAGCGACCGCGCTTGCCTACCGGTCAAAAGCTTTGGATTTGTCAAGCGCCACCACGCAGGACTCCCCATAGTCCCTAAAGGGCAGAAGACCATAAATCAGTTAGATAGAAAGTATGTTCACCAGTTGACCTCGAACGTCGAAAGCCATACTGGAGTTGATCTGAAAGAAGGGAATGAGACTCCAATGGGTATCCAGGAAATGAGAGTAAGAAGTAGTTTCAAAGACTTTAGATAGAATACAAGTGAGAGCCATAGGGCGGATACGTTTTGAAGGATCAGAACGGTACCTTTTTCGGGATTCGGCTTTGAACAAAAGCGCGCTTCCAGCACTGAGGAGAAGTATTAGTGTTAAGACATAGAGAGTAGAGTTGAACAAGGACAGGCGCCAGTTGTCCTGGAGTAATTCAATCAAGTAAGTAAAGGGCCGGGTTGCTAACCCTGTCGCCCTAGAAATCTGCGAAGAAAATCTTCATAAGAACTGGCCGTGCCGAATATCCATCTTCATATCCTCAATTAACATCGAAAATAAAGGAACTGTTTCTCAAAAGAACTAATTTGTTACATTTTGATGCATCACACCATTAATGTTATAATTTTGTAGTTATTAATTTCGTAATTATTTCAACCAAAAAAATTTGTTTTTCATTAAATACAAGATGTTATTTTTTCCATTTTCATTGCTTCAAACATACTTGATCCATTCCCCTATTCATTCCTCTTCAAGATGGTAAGATGTTTTTTCCATATCAGATAGTGAACACTCCTGAATTTTTAATCTCCTCCTCTATCCTCGGCCTTTTTCTTCTGTTTTCTTCTCATTCCTTCCGATTTTAATTTGACTTTCCCAGTCAACGTCCAGATCATATTCCTTATAATATATATATATATATTATATATAATATACTAATATATAGTATATATATATATATATATATATATATATATATATATATATATAATACTATTAATAGATATATATATATATATATATATTATATATGTGGTATTATATATATATGTGTGTACCTTATATATATATATATAATATATATATATATATATATATATATATATATATATATATATATATTATATATATATATATATATATACTATATATATAATATATATATATACTATTATTTTAGACGCTAATTATTATTAGAATAAAATTCCTTGGTTGAATTAGAGTGGTAAATTTCTTGAAATTAATCATATAAAATAAAAAATAAAATCTTGGCATAAGTTACAACTCTCACGATACATGATTAATCGAGTCCTCCTTCAGTTGTTCTAACAAAAGACCTAAATTATAAAATAAAATTAATAATGATAAAATACTAAATTCATTGAAAGTTTTTGTTTAATGTTTTGAAAAAAGTGAGTGATTAGAATGTTTGTTAATTGATGGATCTATTGTAATTCATTAAGTGTTTGTAAATTGAAATGTATTAAGTGTTGTTAAATACAAAAAAGATTCTGTGATTTTCCTGAGGTGTAAGTTGTGAATGTTAATAATGGGTGTCCATATGCGTTCATATCTATCGTGTGATTGTGTGCACATCTGTGAAAGGTGAGAGCTGAGATCGGGTTATCTAGTTGTAGTCATATTATGTTGGTATTTGCGACGTGTAAAGTCATGTGTTTCTCCAATGTATGTATTTTTGCAATTTTTGCAAGGAATCTTGTATATGCATTGGGGATTGGTAACGTTGTTGTGAGTGCGAGGTTTTAGGATTTTCTTACGGGGCAGGATATTGGAAGAGGAAATCTGCATGGAGTTCGGAAGGAATTGTTTAATATGTTTGTGTATATGTGGAGGTAAAGGGAGGAAAGAGGTTTGAGTTTTGTTAGGTGTGTTTTGTGTGTTGTAATAGGTGGTTTTGGTGCTTTACCACTGGACCATCCTCCAACCCCAAAAAAGTTGGATTCAAGAACAGTATATTGTCATCATTCGCAACATGCGGTGGTTCAATCCCAGAGAAGGCAGTAATTTCTTTACCTTTTCAAAATATGTTCTCCTTAATATATATTATTATATATATATATATAATATATATATAATATATATGAATATCATATATAATATATATATATATATATATATATATATATATATATATATATATTATATATATATATATATATATATATATATATATATTAAATTAAAACTAAAGCGATGAAATTTATAGGTATTGATGATTTCTTTTTAATTTTTCCTTAAATTTGATTGGATAGGGGTTTATGAAAGGTATTTGTGTGTATATCTTTGATGTTAGCGTATGTAAGAATATGTCTTATACCTTTTTATCAGCCTCTGAGCTAATGTTGAAAGAAAGAAGACGTATTGCTATATATTTTTCTAATTTTTCAGGGAGGGATTGTATAATTTGACGTATAATGTTACAACACCATCCTGGCTCACGGTAGCTTTTGGAGAAAAAAATTTGACCCAACCTACTGCTTATCAACTTCAACCTTTTTCTCCTTTTGGAAGAATGCACTCATCCAGCATGTGCTGAAGAAGCGGAACCGCAATCAGCAGTCCAACTATCGTCCTATTTCTTTAACCTCTATTCTTCCAAAGGTTTTCGAATCTATTCTTATCAAGAAGATTTACAATCTTCTTAAATCTTCTAATCGTATCTCTGGGTGTCAGTATGGCTTCTGTAAGGACCTTTCGGCTGGTGATTTTCTTTTCTTTCTCTCCGGTTCTTGGTTCTCTGCTCTTGTGCATTTCGGGAAATCGTTTACTGTGGTCTAAACATAGCGAAGGTTTTCGATAAACTCTGGCACCAAGATTTAATTTCTTCTGTCCCAGTCGTTCTATGGCTGATATTGTAGATAGTCATTATTTAATCTTTAAATCTATATATACATAATGGTGTTCCTCTGAATTCTGTTCTATCCGAACTTTTTTTTTCTTTAATTTGCATCAATGATCCATCTGTTACTGTTTTCCTCTCCATTCTTAGGCTGATAACTCCAACACTCATCATTACTCCTTCTAATTTGAAAGACGACTCAATCACAGAAAATAAATTGTGCAAGAAGAGCAGCCTTGAAGCAGCAAACCTCTGATATTTCTCTTACCTATAATTGTGTTATAGAAAACATGGTTATTTTCAATGCCTCAATAACTCAGCTTCTTTATCTATCTACTTGACGTAATCTGACCAACAACTATAATAACTTCTTTGAAAACACAACTCTAGCCTCTTTCTGTTCTTAATTTTCTTCATATTTTCTTGTCTCGCGATCTTTTTTGGACATATCGCATTATGATCTTTCTAACAAGTTTCAAGGAGATTGGGTGTTCCAAGGCTCGTTTGGAACTTCTTCTCACCACCCAAGTTGCTAACTCTGCATAGGGGCGCTGCTCTCCCTTGTATAGAATATGAATCACATATCTGAGGTGGTTCCACACATATTGCTCTCTTGATAAAGCGTAGTCTTAGTAAGGCTTGTCGACTCCTTAACTCTTTCACCCTCACTAATTCTCTCCAATCTTTCAAACCGTCGAACTATTGCAACACTCTTCTTATTCTAATGATATTACAATTTAGTGAATTTAAATTTCTTTTTTGAATTTTTCAGTCATGTACCTCCTTCTTTGAGGAGAGATCCTGGGACTCGTATTTCAGACAGTCTCATATTTTCTCTGTTCACCTCTCTAACCCAGACTTAACTGCTATGCTCAATCTTACATGCACTCCACTGATAAAGTCTGGCACACGCTCCATTTAACTATTTTTCCAGCTGCCTTTGATTTACATAATTTCAAGCGGTGCCTATCGAAGCATTTCAGGCTTTAATTTAGCCCTGATTTCTAATTTTTTAAAACTGGAATTTAGTAAGCCTCTGACATTTACCTACTGGAGGATATATATATATATATATAATAAATATAATATACTATAATATATATATAAAGTATATTATATATATATATATATATATATTATATATATATACTATAATATATATATAATATATAATATATATATATATATAGATATATATATATATAGAATATATATAAATATATATATATATATATATTATATAATATATAATATATCAAATATATATATTATATATATATATATATATATTATATATATATATAATATTATATATATAGTTGTTAAATATTGCATAATCGCAATTTAATTATTTAGATCTTAATAAAGCGAACATAAGTGGGAGGTAAAGAAATTACTGCTTCTCCGGGATGAACCACCGCAGTGTTGCGAAATAAGGACAGATTGCCGATGCTTTCCGACTAGTTAAATCTCCCAAACCCAATAAAGTTTTGAGTCACGAATAGTTTTAAAGCAATCGAGTTCCCTTCAAGCAATCACCAGGTGTCCAGCCTGTCCTATTCCTCGTTCTTAATAATATGTAGTGTTAAAATTGCATAATCGCAATTAATTATTTAAGATTTTAAACAAAGAACATAGAGTGGAAAGTTGAGGGATAGCTCAGTCGTAAAAGCATCGAGCATATTGTCCTCATTCGCACATGCGCGAGGTTCAGATCCCGGAGAGCAGCCAATTCTTTACCTGCCCACTTATGTTTCTTTATTAAGATCTGAATAATAATTGCGAGGTATGTAGTATTTAACAACTACATATTATTAAGAACAAGGGATAGACAAGCTGGACACCCTGGTGATTCATCCATCTCTCTCTTTG
>JABUQX010054116.1:17500-25000 GCA_015478945.1 Trachelipus rathkii | reverse complement strand
TATATATATATATATATTATATATACAAATATATAGAAAGTTTGCCAACATTTATTACACAGACACATATTGATCGCGGCCACGTGTCAGAGTTCATCAGTGCTGGGAGAACGCATTCAAATAACACTACAGTGTTCACACTCCAGCGGTTCACTTTGCCACCAGGTTGGGCCAGTTCGTTCGAATTGGCAGACAGAATGACGATTTGGTCGTTTTACTGGTGCACAAGAGAGGGGTGATTTTCATGAATGCGCTATATTGTCGTCTGTTCGCCGCTTTCTGAAAATTCCATTACTCTGGTTACAGATAGGCGTACGCAGCTGTCGTGAAACATTTCATTAGTTCGTGCATTTTCAGAGAAAATATTAGCACATAGCGTAAGGAAACAGTGCATGCAGCCAGCACTAGCTTGAGTTGGAACCAGCATACTTTTGTAAGCTTGACAATACAAATAAGAGCAGGGCAGTTTTGTTGTTTCGTATTTTTAGTAGGGGAATACATGCGCAGAGTCAGGCAGCCAGCGAGCGCCGGTATTAGAGCAGTGGTTTTCGGTATATCGACGTGGCCCGTGTGAATTGCGCGATAGTGATGAGTCCTGCGTATTTGCAAGCTGTGGCGTTGAACACGCCACGGATATTGAAATTGGTCACCTGTGAGAAACAGAGATATGATCCAGTGGATAACAGCCAGCCCTTTCCAGGGACAGCACAAACAGTGAAAGGTTACTTGGCAGCCAGCAGAGTATTGAGGGTTCTCACGATCATCGGCCAGTAAGAGTCGCTAGAGGGAAATGCTTTAGAGCGTATACTGAGCATACCGCAGCTTAATCGCGGATGGGTTACCATTCACAACTGCCTGAAATAACTGGCGCAGCTGACTTCCGCGACCACGCCGGTTAACGCAAACGCTTCCGGCAGCCAGCCACAACTTGACGGGTCACTATCCAGAATGTCCAAGAGTACCAAGATCAGCTGACAGAACAGACGTCCATTGTTGTAAAAACATGCCATTAGTTGCTGTGGCTCACAGCGCAGGTTCAGCGCTTTTGTATTTGCCGAAATTCCTGCTTCTGTTGTTACGAGATTTTTCTAGTAAAACAGATGGGACATACATTTTCGCACAATGCACCGTACCATTAGCAGAAATCAACCATGGATGGAATTTTTCTATTTAATCCGCATGAAGATCGCAGTATTATTTTACAGCGCAGGTGGAGCTATCAAAACAAAGTTGATTTAAAACAGACTTTCCACAAAATAATAAAGCCGCGCCAGTTGAACGACGCCACATCGCGCCGTCACCATGTTTCAGGCGGTCATTTTATCACCAGTTGCATAAATGTTCGAATGACAGTAGTTTTCTGCCTCTAGTGGCACGCTTCGGTGATACACAGTGCATAAGAGATACTGTCTTTTTTTTGTTCAGCTTTTCTTCTGGTCTAAGCCACCTACACGCCACGTGATGCGCACACAGAGCAGCATTTAAACGTTTTCGCAAATACACAGGAGAGCATGGCATACTCTTTAATATTAGGGAAATGAGGCGTGGTTCTTTTGTTTTTGATGTATTCTTGCTTGCTAGATGTGGTAAATATTCACAGCGCGCAGAAATAGAGAAGAAAGTATGCCAATTTTTGTATTTTTGGAGTGATGAGAAAACCAATGGATACAAAAATTGGCATACTTTCTTCTCTATTTCTGCGCGCTTTCCGTATTTGTTCCCCACCTTTACTAAAATACGAAACAAAGTATTTACATAAAACTTTTACCACCTTATTATATCCCAATCACATTATTAATCAAGCTTACAAAAAAGCAAAAAGGAGTTATTATGGTTCCAATCCTCCAAAAACAAAAAAAAATTCTTTTCTTCCTATACCTCATTTCCCACTACATAATATTAAAAAAATTATGCCTAAAAATATTACTCTTATCCCTTCCAATCTTATTTCTCTGAAAAATACTTTTAGACCCCCTAAATGTAAAGAAAATGTTTCTGACAGCTGCGTATATCAAATACCTTGTACATCCTGTGAAAAAATATATGTAGGTGAAACTATAGATTTTTCAAGAAGAAAAAAAGAACACTTGGCAGACTTAAAAAAAGACAGTATTAATTCAGCTCTTACATTTCATAGAAGATCCTTTAATCATCTTATTATCACCGACAATATGCAAAACATTAGAAATGTTACTAATACAAAGGCAAGAAGAATCCTTGAATCATTCTGTATCTATAATTCGAACAATTTTAATAAACAACCTGGTGAGGTAAAATTAGACCACTTACAAAACGAATATATGAAGTCTTCAAGATACTTCCAAAATTCTCTGAAGAAGATAACCAACAAACAATAGGTGCTTTCTACGTTGGCAGACTTCAGATGCGTTGTTCCTTTGCCTGAAGAGGTCTCCCTGATGGAGACGAAAGCTCGCAATTATTGTAACTTTTTTTAATTATTTTTGTGAAGAATCTGTTTTTTTAAATCAATATGTGTCTTTTGTTTTTGTGTAACTAAATAAATGGAAAAATTTTAATCCAAGGGCTTTCCTTTCTATATAAAATAAATACTGCGTTAAAGTAGTTTATCTTCATAAATAATGTGGCCCGATACGAACGGATTGGATTACTTAACAAGGAAAAAATTCCATCTATATATGCATAGTTTGATTTCTGCTAATGTGAAGAAAGTGCAGTTAAAATTTGTTAAAAAATGTTTGGGAAATCTTGTTATTCCCCCATCTATGGTGCCCCCATCCCTCAAGAATGATCAATTTACTCCGTTTCCAGAAATGCATAGATTTATTTTACTAGAAAAAATCTCGAAAATCAAAAAAGAAATTAAAATAGCTTTTAGGAAAACATTTAACCAATTTAGAAATTTTCAAACTCATTGGTACAACAAATTTAATGATCTGCAAAAGTTTACTGATTTGATCAACCTGGCACATATTTCTATGAACAGCAGAATAGTCTACAAAGAACGGCAACTGGAAAATAAGTTTACTCATATTTTTAATAATAGTTTATGGTATAAAGCGTCTGATCCTTCAAAAATTATAAATATGTCTAGCTACAATCTTAGTACTTATGAAAAGATCTTGTTGGGTTTTGGCTTGTCTTTTTCAATCGACAATTCGGATCCTTGGATGAAATTTTTCGTCGACTACAATAAATGGCAATCTCATGATAAAAATGTCAGTTGTAACAACGATATTCTTAAAGGTATACTTATGGAAAATATTTCTGTTTCTTTAAATGTTAACTCCTTCCCCCAAATATTTTATTTAGCTTTAAATAGTCTTAAATTCAATCAAAACATAGTTATTTCTAAATCAGATAAAGGCAATTTAATTGTTATAATGGATAAACAGACATACATCAACAAATGCTACGATCTTTTAAACGACAATAATATTTATTCACGTTTAAACAAAAACCCCCTGAATAACTTTCAAAATCAACTTAACTCTGCTCTAAAAAACATTTTCAAAGATCACGAAGATGTATTGAAGAATCTCACCTCATATATGAACTCTCCCTCACAATTCTATGGACTCCCGAAAGTTCACAAAAATAATACCCCCTTACGCCCGATTATTTCCAATATAAATAGTATCACTTATAATTTATCTTCATGGTTAGCAAATCAATTGAAACCCTTAATCAATAATATATCCACTTCCCATTTAAAAAACTCTGAAGAATTCATATCACGCACCAAATCATTAAACCCTTCTTCTCATAAATTCTTAAGCTTTGATGTCGTTTCACTGTTTACGTCAGTACCTGTCCCTCTCACCATAGACCTTTTGGAAAGATACATTACTGAAAACAATTACAATTTGTCATTCCCTTTTCAAACTATTAAAAAACTTATCAATCTCTCCCTTCAATATAATTTTTTCGTTTTCAATGGTCAGTTTTATACCCAATCATCTGGACTTAGCATGGGTTCACCCCTCTCTCCAATTTTAAGCAATATTTATATGGAGTTGACCGAGCATTTTCACATCCTTTCTAATCCGTTACTTAATAACAGTTTGTGGCTCAGATATGTTGACGATGTTTTTGTAGCACTTCCACATAATACAAATACACAAGAAGTCTTAAATTTCATCAATTCATTGCATCCTTCCATTCAATTCACGTTAGAAAATCCTTCCAATAATTCCCTACCTTTTTTAGATACATTAGTCAGTTGGCAACACTCATCACATTTACAATATACCATTTACAGAAAACCTACTTTCACTCCTAATTATATCCATTGGTTTTCTCATCACTCCAAAAATACAAAAATTGGCATACTTTCTTCTCTATTTCTGCGCGCTTTCCGTATTTGTTCCCCACCTTTACTAAAATACGAAACAAATTATTTACATAAAACTTTTACCACCTTATTATATCCCAATCACATTATTAATCAAGCTTACAAAAAAGCAAAAAGGAGTTATTATGGTTCCAATCCTCCAAAAACAAAAAAATTTTCTTTTCTTCCTATACCTCATTTCCCACTACATAATATTAAAAAAATTTTGCCTAAAAATATTACTCTTATCCCTTCCAATCTTATTTCTCTGAAAAATACTTTTAGACCCCCTAAATGTAAAGAAAATGTTTCTGACAGCTGCGTATATCAAATACCTTGTACATCCTGTGAAAAAATATATGTAGGTGAAACTATAGATTTTTCAAGAAGAAAAAAAGAACACTTGGCAGACTTAAAAAAAGACAGTATTAATTCATCTCTTACATTTCATAGAAGATCCTTTAATCATCTTATTATCACCGACAATATGTAAAACATTAGAAATGTTACTAATACAAAGGCAAGAAGAATCCTTGAATCATTCTGTATCTATAATTCGAACAATTTTAATAAACAACCTGGTGAGGTAAAATTAGACCACTTACAAAACGAATATATGAAGTCTTCAAGATACTTCCAAAATTCTCTGAAGAAGATAACCAACTAACAATAGGTGCTTTCTACGTTGGCAGACTTCAGATGCGTTGTTCCTTTGCCTGAAGAGGTCTCCCTGATGGAGACGAAAGCTCGCAATTATTGTAACTTTTTTTAATTATTTTTGTGAAGAATCTGTTTTTTTAACTCAATATGTGTCTTTCTAATTTTGTGTAACTAAATAAATGGAAAAATTTTAATCCAAGGGCTTTCCTTTCTATATAAAATAAATACTGCGTTAAAGTAGTTTATCTTCATATATATATATATATATATATATATATATATATATATATATATAGTATATATATATATATATATATATATATATATATATATATATATATATATATATATATATATATAAATATATATATATATATATATATATATATATATATATATATATATATATATATATATATATATATATATATATATATATATATAAATATATATATATATATATATATATATATATATATATATATATATATATATATATGAACTGGAGAGTATAAATATGTCACATGCTCAATTTAAAAAAAAAAAAATGTTGGTCATTTTTATTTGTCAGCACTGGGTTGTATCGATACCAAGAGAAAAAACTTTCTTTAATATCTAATACTTTTTTTTATATTTATTTATTAATGTTTATAAACAAAGGACCGCAACAACATGTTTTTCCAAGCAGCGTTGTGTTGTTAACAAATTATTCTGCCTTTATAAATAATGAATAAGCAATATGAAACATTAAATTAATGGGGAAACAAGATTTTGATATATATATAAGATATATATATATATATATATATATATATAGAAACAAGATTTTTTATATATATATATATATATATATATATATATATATATATATATATATATATATATATATATATATATATATATATAAAATAAATATGCAAATGAAGAAATAAATTGAGAATTTCCATATTTAGCTTTTATAAATTTTGATTCCAAGCTTAAGGAGATATAGAAAGAAAATCATTATGTAATTTTGCGCAAAAAATATGTGTGAGAAAAAGTTTTTCCCTCTAAATATAATAAAAGGTTTACTGTGATACTCAAGAAAAAAAAAGTGATTTTCCACTCACGTTTTTCCTATTGTGTTCTTGTGGAAAGGTAAAAATGTAGAACTTTGTCCCAAAGATTTCATTAATATTCACTAAAGAGTTTCTTTCTTATTACAATATCTTGTACACACCTCTAGGTAGCTTTTTATTTTATTTTCTATTTTATTTAAAAGTTACTCCAGATTTGAAAAAAAAATTTGATTTTCATTTTTTCTACTTATATAGTAGTTTGCATAGGAATTTGTGTGGCCGTTTACTTAAATTATTCTTTTTTTTTTTTTTTTTAAATAGTTGCACCTAGTTTATAATCTTTTTCCCAATTTTCGTTTCTTTTTTCCTAATTTTTACATAGGAGTTTGAGTAGAAATTTGCGAAGAATTTTTCTTTAAATTAGTTACCCAAAATTTTTATTTATATTCTATTATTTCAGATTTTTACTTTTATATACAAAGAATCTGTCTAAGAAATTAATAAATGAATGTTGTAAAGGCAAAAAGAATTTGAAAGTCATGTTCCATCCAGAATTAAGGCTAAATACTGTTAATTATAAAAGTATAAACCATAGAATTTCTATTCTTTATGAGATTCGATATTACCTCTCCAACCAGGGTTGTGGAGTCGGAGTCGGAGTCGGAGTCGCGGAGTCGGGGAGTCGGTAATTTTGAAGAGGGTGGAGTCGGAGTCGGAGTCGGAGTCGGTAATTTTGAAAAGGGTGGAGTCGGAGTCGGAGTCGGAGTCGGTAATTTTCAAGAGGTCGGAGTCGGAGTCGGAGTCGGGGTCGGTAACTTTCAAGATAGTAGAGTTGGAGTCAGAAAATTTTGAACTGACCAAGTTGTGAATTGTGTTTCTGTGGGTGACTTCAATCACTTCAAGCAAGTTCACTGACTTGCGACTTCCATATCTCAAAATGCAATTGCAAACTTCGAAGTTTTTTAACCTGCCCTTTATGTTTCAATTTGAATTATATTCTAATAAATTCATCCTTCAACCTTATACCATCTATATTTAAGATGCTGAAGAAATAAAAGACTCCATGGTACGAAGAGAAATTTCTCTCATTGACAATGATATTCTACTAGCTGCTGTTTATATTGATCCTATCTACAGGGTAAGCCTAACTGAAGATCAACAACAAAAAGCTTAATCTACACTTTGCAATTTGGTCATTTGTATTAAAGGGTTGCAGGAAGTTCAAGAAGAAAAGGAAACATCTGAACATATTGTAAGTGATGAAACTACAACTATCCCCCATTACTACCTTCTCAAGTCATTTTTCAGAAAGCTCAGAAGATGAGTATGAAAAGCTTCTAGATATTGAAGAGCTTAGTCGAAAGCGTCGACTGCTCTACCTCCAAAGCAAGTTAGCGTTGAACGGCTTTTTCTGCTCTCAGCATTATAAAATCAGACCTAAGAGGAAAAATGATGGATGACCTGGCAGAT
>JABUQX010054116.1:2500-15000 GCA_015478945.1 Trachelipus rathkii | reverse complement strand
AAATCCATCCTAGCTTCAAGGGACCCTGACGGACCCTCACCATGGCATCTCGCCACGCAGGTTTATCCCTAGCCCAGGTGGGCTACAAATATACCCCTGCAAACCCCGCCATTCACTTCTATTTTGCACCTTTCTTCTCGCCTCTGCTACCCACATTTCTCTTCTCCAGGCATTCCTTTACTCACTCAATCCACTTTTCTTCTGGTCTCCCAGCCGGTCGTGATTGATTCCCAGCACAATCACCACTATACATCTGCTTCACCAACCGACTATCATCCATCCTTTCCCAATGACCAAAACCATCGCAGCGTACTTTCAGCGATTCTCTCATTTATTCTTTCTTCACACCACACAACTCTATAATACGTTCATTTTGCCAATTTTCCTCACACTCAACACGCCCCTAAGATTGTCCATCTGAACACATTGTACTTTAGTATATCTATACCTCTTATTCCAGACCATAGTCTCACTTCTATACATTAACACAGGTAACAACATACCCTATATATATATATATAGTATATATATATATATATATATATATATATATATATATATATATATATATATATATAGCAGTATATATATATATATATATATATGTATATATATATATATATATATATATATATATATATATATATATATATATATATATATAGTATATATAGTATATATATATGAAATATATATATATATATATATATATATATGGTTATTATATATATATATATTATAACTTTGTATATCTTCCAGAGTAGGTTGAGCTGAGTCGGAGTCGGAAAATGGAGTCGGTAATTTTCTGTAAAAGGGTGGAGCCGAGTCGAGTCGGAGTCGGTAATTTTTAAGAGGCCGGAGTCGGAGTCGGAGTTGGAGTCGGTAATTTTCAAGAGATCGGAGTCGGAGTCGGAGTCGGAAAATTTTTGAACCGACTCACAACCTCCGTCTCCAACTCTCAAAATTCATCTTAACTACAGGAAAGAAAATTAATTATAACGGAATTGCGTCAATATTTTTGTTTTATTATACTATTTCTTTTAGCACTACCATACCAATTATTTTATATATATATTTTTACTCTATGCCTACTTAATTAGAATGAATATAATTGATTTTTGACCCAAAAATTTATGAAACTTAACGTTTATTGAACTTTAATTTCTATTTTACACTTCATTATAAGTTTATATATATATATATATATATATATATATATATATATATATATATATATATATATATATATATATATATATATATATATATATATATATATATATATATATATATATATATATATAAGGTGTTATAAATGAATAAAGTTATATAAATATTTATATATATATATATATATATATATATATATATACATAAAAGTAGACCTGTATATATATATATATATATATATGCTAGACAGATTATATATATATATATATATATATATATATATATATATATATATATATATATATATATAAATATATATATATATATATATATATATATATATATATATATATATATATATATATATATATATATATATATATATATATATATATATATATATATATATATATATATATATATATATATATATATATATATATATATATATATATATTATGAAAATTTATTTAGAAAACTATTAAATATTGGTCATTTTATAATTTAGACCACAGTATAAAAATATCAGTATTATGAGTCATTAATAAAGGCTTAAAAATTTCATCATATCAATGCGCGGGCTGGTCACGCCCAAAGTAAGTAAAAGAAATTCTTCAGTAAAAACTTCAGTAATCTTTCAGTAATTAACTGGTGAACACGTATACTGTTGTCAATATTTAAGTATTCGGGTTCATTAAAGTTGAGATTGATTCTCATTAACTTAATAAAATTGTACGCAGTATTAAGTACAATAAAATTAATATAGACAAACAATAAGTGTCTTAAAGTTTAGTTCACGGCTTATTACAATAATATTTCATATCTATTGCCTTTACGATCTTGGCCTCAGTAAAACTGTTTGGAGTTTAAAACTGTTTGGAGCTTAAGTTACTCTGTGAAAATTAGTTACTTTAAAAGGATTAAAATGTCCTTGTTTATGAAAAGGAAACCTTTTCAAACCCTTTTGGATTTTCCTGCCTTTCATTGTAATGATAATTGCATTACTTATTTATTACAACTTACTAAATGTTTATAAAGCGTTTATAGGAGGTACCTCCGAGGCGTAAAGTCTCCACTTCTGTCTCAACATCAAGAAGAAAAACATTTAAGGTAAATAAACATTTAAATTTTTTAAGTATATTTAGTGTAAAAATACTAAACAATAGTCCGGTGGCGACAAGAGCCACTTCTATCAAAAAATGAAAAGAAATTTTTTGATATTTTTGAAAAGGGTTCAATAATTAAACCGTCATTTTTGAAAATGTACTAATGTACTTAACATTTTTTATTTATTCATCAAGTGAATTATTAGTGAAATGAAAAGTTATTTACCTTTAAAAAGTGATTTGAAAATTTTATTAGTTAAACTTTTTTCATAACTTAAACATTTTCGAAAGTTAAAACGCAGTCTTACGCATGCGCAAAAAGATTGCATCAGAATTAAATGAAAGGAAAATTCCAATTGGAGTTGGATTGGTTTCTACTAATTATTTTTTGTAATAATCGATATTTTATTTAAGATCGATAGAATAATCGATAGAAATATCGTTCTTTCATTAATCGATAATAATCGATATTTTGTCAATAATTGTAAACAATTTACTGAGTGCGTTTTGATAAATTCTTCAAGATTGTTTTTTATGTTTAATTATTTTAATAATATAATTAATTGTAGTAATTAATGTTTAATAATAATAATACTGTGTGGTTGCATTTTGGTAAAATTAATGAAAATGAAAAATAATGTTTGAAAAATAGGCTACCCCTAGAGCTGAAATTCAGTTTTTGACAAAAGTTTTTTGAAGGCCTAGGGTAGTTGTAGGCCTATATATTTTTTTTTTTGATTCACATTACACACAATATCAGGCATTTTTAAGTAAATAATTTTGAATTTTTGGAACAAAATGGACAATTTTGTCAAATTTAAAAAGTTGAGGTCTAATTTAAAAACTCGTATTACTAAAAGAGTAAATAAATTAAATGAATTAAAAACTAATGACTGTTTGGGTATTATTTTCTGCAAATCTCAAATAAATGAAATAAATAAATTGATATTAAAAATCAAAGAATATGATGAAAGCATGATTGATGTTTTGATGGAAACTGAGCTTGAAGGCCTAAATATGGACTCTGAAATAGAAAGTCAAAGTGATTATTATTTAGAATTAGAAATTAAATTAAGTGTTTTTAATGAATTTATTTTAAGTAAAGAGACTGCTAAAACAGAACCTACAAATTCTGATAGTTTTGTGGAAGCCTTAAATAACATTGATCACACTACTAATGTAAAATTGCCCACAATGAGTTGTTCTATTTTTGATGGAAATTTAAATAAAATTAGTTTTCAAGTTTTTTTAAATCAGTTTATGAATATTGTTGGACATAACCCTAAACTTAATGATTCTGTTAAATTTATGTACCTTTTAAGTTTTTTGAGGGACTATCCTTTAAGTATTGTCTCACATTTATCAATCATACCTGAACATTATAAAGTAGCATTAGAATTGTTGAAAGCTGAATATTTGGATGTAACAACTATAACAAATGACTTGTTTGCCTCTTTGATAGCTATTAATATAGAATCCAAATATGATAAAGATTTTTTATCCTTAAAAAATGCATTAAATAAAATCAGGGCAATTATTTATGATCTAAAGGTGCATAATTTGTTGTTGTTTGTTGTCACATATAGTAGTAAAAAAGCTACCTAAAGTATTTTTGAAGGACCTGATAAGAAAAGTAGGGCACAATTATCCTGATATTAATGAAATTCTTGACAATTATCAGGATATAGTTAAAACCTTAATTAGTACTAGTTCTTCCTCAGAAAGAACTGTAAGTGCCAAACTCAAAAGCAAAAATACACTTGTTACTACTCAAAAAGAAAAAACATCTCAAAATAATGCTACAAGTAAACAACATTCTTTGGCAAATTTTCAAACCTCGAGTAAAGTAAAAGAGGTTGAAAAAAAGTGTAAATTATGTTCTGGGCCTCATTCTTTAGGACTTTGTCCTGTGTATAACAATTTTGAAGGCAGAATTAATAGAGTAAAAGAGTTGGGGTTATGCGAAAAGTGTGCTGGCAATCATCCACAAGCACAATGTTTTGGTAATAATAATAAAATGAGGTTTCCGTGTAAATGTGGAAGTAGATCACACATACAACCATTGTGTAATGTTAATAATAGTGAGGTGGTAAATACAACGACCAATCATTGCATAACTTTTCATCAAAGTTTAGAGAATGAATATATTCCGCCTACCACTTCTTTAAATATGGTTTTCAATGGTAAAGAAAAGGCTTTCAGATGTTTAATCGATACAGCGTCAAGTAGATCTTATATCTCTAGAGAAGCTGCTGAAAAGCTAATATCTAATATAAATAGTCTTCCTATAATAGAATATGAGGTTCAAACTTTCATTGGTTCTAAAATTAAAAGGTTTCATCAAACATTGATTGGCGTAAGAGTTTTTAAAAGAATAGTTTTCATTCCTTTTCTTATAGATGATGAATTAAATATAAATTATAAAGTAGATGGCATTTCAGATGTTATAAATAATATGAAACGTAATGGTTTAAATTTTGCAGACAATAATTTTAATAATCCTAATGTAAATAGTCATATTAAAATAGATGTTTTACTTGGAATAGAAATAATAGACTTGTTTCCATCCTTTCAGACTGTAACTTTTGCAAGTGGTCATTGTTTACATATTGGCAATAATAAATTAATTCCAATAGGTAATATTTATAATTTTTTAAGTAGAGAACAGATTGTACGTTTGGTTGAAACCAGAAAAAGTAATAAAGTTAGTAATTTCATAACTCAGTCAAAAGTTGAAACAAATAATGCCATAATTCCTAAAAATGATTCTGAATGTAATAACAGAAGGCTGAATACACAAGTGTATTTCGTGTTAGAACCATCCAAAAGTTATTTTAACCCCATTGAGCAATTTATTGATTCAGATATTGACAATGGTTTGGAAAATCTGTTTAGCCTGGAATCTTTAGGTATCAAGCAAGACGAAGACATTCTGAACACTGTAGATAAATGTCAAGTGCAATTATTTAATCAGAATATGATTTTCAAAGACAACCATTATCATGTAAGCCTTCCTTGGTATGAAGACAAAATAGAATTAGTTCCTAATAATTTTAAAATATCTTTAAATATAGCAAATAGAGTGTTTAATAAATTAACTCAAAATAATTTAATAAGTAAATACAATAAGGTCTTTGAAGATCAATTGAATGATGAAATAATTGAAAAAGTAAATATAAATTTTAATGATGCTTCAGATATTAGTAAATACAAATTCATTCCTCATCGACCTATAATAAGGCAATCGGAACAAGTGACCACTAAAATAAGACCAGTTTTTAATTGTTCACTTAAAAGTAATAAAACTCTTCCATCTTTGAATGAAGCAGCTTACAGTGGTTATGACCTCATGAATTCACTTTTAAAGCTACTACTTGTGTTCAGAAACGAATCGTACTGTTGTGATGAGCGATGTAAAACAGGCGTTTTTGATGATAAGGTTAAAAGATGAAGTGGACAAGAATAGGTTCACTTTCTTGTGGTTTAATAACGGGCAACTGAAAGCTTATAGGTACCTAACATTAATATTTGGGTTTACATCTTCCCCATTTATACTGCATTATATAATGAAATATCATGCTTCTAAGTATCCACATGATAGATGTACTGAAATATTATCCTCAGGCTTCTATGTGGATAATTTAATATTTACAAGCATGCAAGAAGAAAGTGAGATAGTAGGTATATATCATCAATGTAAGAAACGAATGGAAGAAGGGGGTTTTATCTTGAGATCTTGGAATAGCAACTCGGGTGCTTTGCGTGTTAAGTTCAAGGAAGAAAACTCCTTTGTAGAGCATTCTAGTTGTTATGAAAAGATCTTGGGATATAGTTTCAATGTGGTGACTGACTGTATGCATATTAATAAAGTAGAATATCTGGAGAGTATTTCAACTAAGCGTCAATTGTTGTCTGAGATTTCCAAGCTTTTCGATCCTCTTAACTTTGCTCTTCCTATTTTGGTTAGGGGTAAATTGTTGATGAGACAAGTGTGGCAGCATAATTTGGCTTGGGATGAAAGAGTGCCTGAAGAGATACTGAAAGAGTGGTATAAACTGCGCAATAACTGTGACCATCTGGATACGATTGCAATACCTAGGAGGGCTCTTTCTGAAGGGAATAAGTATGGCTTACATCTTTTTTGTGACAGTTCTGAAAGTGTTTATGGATTTGTATGTTATGGAGTGGATAATGATAATAAAAGCTCCTTTATATTTGCTAAAGCCAAGGTAGCTCCTGCCAATAGGCCTAGGGAGTTAAGTATTCCTTCCCTGGAGCTGATGGGGGTTATTTTGGCCTTGAAATGCTTACCTAATATTTTGGAAGCATATAGTAATATTTATTTTGAATTCATTAATATTGCTGTGGATTCACAAGTAGTTTTGAGCTGGTTAATGACCAGACAAACCAAAGTAAAATCTAAGTTTTTAAAAAATAGAATAAATGAAATGGATGGCTTAATTACTTCCATCAGTAACAAGTACAAATTAAATGTTTATTATAAATATGTAAATACAACAGAAAATCCTGGTGATTTTTTAACTAGGGGTTTAACTTTTAAAAAGTATAAGGAAATATTTGCTCTGTGGTACTATGGTCCTGTTTGGTTAACTAATGATTTAGACAATTGGCCCAAGTATCCTATGTTGAGTGTACCACAAGAATCTTTACCTCGATTAATGGTAAATGTTAATATATTAGAAAGTACATGTATTGGTATTTTAGATTTAAGTAAATATTCATGCTATCGAAAAGTCTTAAGAATCACTGCCTGGATTTTTAAATGGCTTAGTAAAATTAAAGTAAATATAGATTACCAGCAAAAGTCTGTAAGGTATTGGCTTAAAATAAATCAAATTCAATCCTTTGCTAATGAAATTAATTTTTTAAATGAATATAAACAGAAGGTAAAAGTAACTTCCTTGAAAGACTCAGAAATTCCTCCCTTAGTTTTGAACTTGAATCTTTTCCTTGACGAAAAAGGCTATTTAAGAAGTAAGGGCAGGATTAATAAGGCTCTTCTTATTAGCTATGAACAAGCTAATCCCATATTAATGGGAAGAAATCATGGCTTTACATTGCTATTTATTAAATATGCCCATGAGCAAGTAAAGCACCTTGGCATTGGTACTACTCTTAATTACATCAGAAATCAAGGTGTGTGGATACCTAAGGGTAGAGCTGTAGTAAGATCTGTTTTATTAGAGTGCATTACATGCAAGAAGTACAATGCTCTTTCTTACAGGTACCCACGTTTCACTGACATACCTAGAACACACATGAATCTCATAAAACCTTACCAACACACTGGTATTGATTTCACCTCTCATGTATATGTCAAAAACAACACCTCAAAGTTAGAGAAAATGTATATCTTAATTTTCACTTGCTTAAACATCAGAGCTGTACACTTAGAACTAGTACCCTCTATGAACACCTCTGACTTTCTGTTAGCCTTCAAAAGGTTTTGTAACAAATTTACTATACCATCGTACATATATAGTGACAATGCATTATATTTTAATAAAGGGTGCAATATAATAGAAGAGTCCTTTAATACCAATGCTTTCAAGGAGGAGTTTGATAAAAATCAGATCAAACATGTAAAAATTAACCTTTTTTCTCCATGGCAAGGTAGCCATTGGGAAAGGTTAATAAAAGTAATGAAACAGTGTCTGTATAAAGCTGTTGGAAAGAGTAAAGTGACCTATTTTGAGCTTCTTACCACTCTGTCTGACATAGAAAATGCCATCAATTCCAGACCCCTAACCTATAGATCTGGTACCTCTGAGTTGGAGGCGATAACGCCCAATTGTTTTTTGAAAGTAATGTTTAATAGTAATTTAATATTTAAAGTAATTTTGATACAATAGAATATCAGATGGGCAGTGCACCCAACAAGGAGGTACTGGATTCTACCCTTATAAAACAAAATGAACTCTATGAAGAGTTCAGGTGTTTGTGGCATGAGGAATATCTCCTAAGTCTCCGGGAACGGTCTAGACACTTGTTTCAGGGTATTTGGGAAGATAAAGTAAAAATAGGTGATGTGGTGCTAATAAAGGACATCAATAAACCACGCCCATTTTGGAAATTAGGTAGAGTGTTGGATGTTATAATTGGTAACGATAATAACATCAGATCAGTCAAATTAAAAACAGGTTCTGGTGAAGTAGGATTGCATTCAATCAGCAACCTTTACCCCCTCGAATTAAATACAGGAGGTGGTAGTTTGCATAAAGTATCAAATGTAACACCTGTACATACAACACCTGTACAGGATGACAACAGCAACAGACCTGGTACTTCTGGGTAAATAATAATAATAAAGCCAATAATAAAAGACCTATGAGAAAAGCTGCTCTTAAACAGAGGCAGTTTATGCAATCCAATTTAGCTGATCTATAAATTAAATTGCATAAATAAATTGGGTTTAGGGTAATATTAAGATTGGTTTAGGGTAATTTTAAGGTAGATTTAAGGTTTTAAGTAAAAAGAAAAAAGTAAAAAAAAATATAATTTTTTTAACTAATGAAATAAATAATAAAAAAATTATTATATTAAAGGAAACGCAAGCACACAGCTTAAGTAAACACAAAGGGTATTGTATTGCTTCTTTTTGAAGCAATCCTCTGCCCGGAGTGTGTGAAAAATTATTCATGAAAATGTATATTTTTCGTCATTAAATATTAAACCTCAGTAAAAATAAAATCACAGTAAAATTTCGACTTAAATATTGCAGTAATATTCATCCGCCAGGTCACATGACACCAACGCGGTCAGTATATGAATTTCCAGTATAAAATTTTTCCAGTATTTGAACAGTATGCCGTTCTTACGTACTTAGTCAACACGTATTGTGTATTGTGTACTCAGTCAGTATTCTGCTAGTAACCTGTCTGTATAGAACTAGTATTGTGTATATGTATTTAAAATACACTCCGTTAGTAACTTAAAGTGAAAGATAAACAATAAGTGTCTTTTTCTTTTTATTAATGTTAATTAAATTGATCACGGCAGTTTTCAATAAGTTATGCCACTTCGATCACAGCTTCTTTAAGACGGTTAAAGTTAACTTGTATAAAGTTTAAGTTAATTAAAGTAAGGATTAACGAGTCCTTTAAAATGAGAGGAAACCCTTTCAAAAACCTTTGGAAATTCCTATCCGTAATAATAAATCATCATCTTGTCTTAATAACTGTCTTAATTAATGATAATTAAGTAATTGTTCTCCAAAAGAGTATTTAGGAAGGCCTTCCAATCGTTTACTCTAATAACTCTAATGAACTTCTAAAATCTTCAACCGGAAGAACAATTATTAATGATTAAATATCCTGAGCGATCTTAAACCTTGTAGTACTCAAATAGAGATAGCTAAAATAGTCTGATGGCGTTTTAAGCCTCTTCTATCGAAAATTATGCAAAAATATAATTTTTGAAATATTTGAAAGGGTTTGCGATTTATGCGATCGCTTTACTTAATTTAAAAAGGTTATAATATATATATATAAAATAATATATATATATATAATATATATATATATATATATATATTTATATATATATAATATATTAGAGAGAGAGAGAGAGAGAGAGAGCAGAGAGGCGCGCAGAATCACTCTGAAAGTGGGACACGGTGAATTTTTCGTGCGGAGAATCTTTTGAGATCTTCAAAGATCCTCATCGTGAACGAATTCCCCAACTCCACACACACACACACAACACACACACACCACACACACACATTATATATATAATATATATATATATATAATATATATATACATATATATATATATATATATATATATATATATATATATATATATATATATATATATATATATATATATATATATATAGAGAGAGAGAGAGAGAGAGAGAGAGAGAGAGTAGCGCGAATACTCGCAGAGATGAAATTACCTCCCATTTTGCTTATTGTATGTAAACTATGTATGAATTCCAGTGTCTAATGGTTCGCCTTTCTGTTCTATGTTCATATACACTCTCATTCTCCTGACAACATCTTACAGCCACCACCTTTTCTAGACCACATTTTACAGACATCCATATCCCTTATATCCCTATGTGTGGGGGAGAAAGAATTGCCCACATCGTATGTTCTGCGTGTCGTAGAAGGCAACTAAGGGACGGTGGTAGTTGGGCTGGATGACCACTACCACTTATCTTTTGCCAGGAATGCTAATGCATGCCTCGGAGAAGGTCGTGATTGCCGTAAGCTGCCTTCTATCTTTCGGCGAAAATGTATGAATCGCATGGGTATATGGAATGTCAGAGGAATAAATGTTGAGGAGAAGAGGAGAGAGGGGGGGGGGATGATGAATGTACATAGAAAGAGATATATACTCTCTCTCGCGTGTTACTGACTTAAGGACAAGATGAAATGCGTGGCTCGCAGTTGAAAATGTGTTTTTGCTGTGTGGAGGGAATGAGAGGGGGAGAGGAGGAGATTTGCATTTCTGATGAGTGACTTGTATGATATAAGCACGGGCTAGTGGTGGTTAGATTTTGTGTTGTGTTTGAGTACTAGATCTAATGGTTAAATTTAAGTTTGAAAAAAGGTTCAAGGTATGTGTGGTTGTGACATATGGTTCATCTAATGTCAATGTTGAAGAGATGCGATTTTTCTGGGAAAATATGAATGATGTTTGATGGGGTGAGTAGGAGTTCACATTGATTGTGTTGGGTGCACCTTAAATGGTGGTTGTCAAAAAAGGGTGGTAAAACAGGTGGCTTTATGGTGTCGGAAGAAAATGATAATGGTAGGAAGGTGATTGATTTCTGTGAGGAGAGAGGTATGTGTGTAAATAATAATTTCTTTAAACACAAGAGTATTCATAAGCATACTAGAGTTCGTGTAGGTAGAGATGGTATCGAAGTAAAAGTATGATTGATTTTGTATTGATGAAGAAGAGAAGTTGAAGTATGTGTTGGATGCTAAATGAGTGAGGGGGTTAGGAATGGGATTATCGGATCCTTATGTTGTTTTATGTAAAATTAAGTTATTGGGGCCTTGGATAGAGAGGGAAAAGCGATAAGGCAAGAAGTGGTAAACTTAAGAGTAGAAGTTAAGTGAACAAGGTAATAAGGATAAGTATTTAAGAGGGTCCGCAAGTAAATCAGTTGAATGTGAACAAGCTGAAACTGAACAAATCTGGAAGAAAATGAAGGAAGCGGTTGTTACTTGTTAGCAGTGCAAAAGAAGTATGTGAATGTGCTAAACTAGGAAGTAAGAATGTTAACAGTGAGTAGTGGAATGAAGAGGTGATGCAGGCGGTTAAAAGTAAAAAAAGAAGCGTAGTTGAATGTGCTAAAAGCCAATGATAAGGTTTCAAAAGAAAGATGTTTGGAATTATATAAGGAGGAAAAAAAGGAATACTAAAAGGTGCATACGTAGGATCAAAAAAGAGGTAAATAAACAGTTTGGAAGTAGGATGAATGGGGACTTACAAGGCAATAGGAAGCTTTTCTGGAAGGAAGCGCGAAAGGCTTAGAATGAGAATAAGAATAATCTGCTTAGAATAATGAATAGGGATGGTGCTTTCGAAACTGATGAAATGGATGTGAGGGGAGTGTGGAGGGAACACTTCAAAAATCTGCATAACATTGGCAGTAATGAAAAGGAGATAGTGAATGTGTGTGGGGTTTGATGGTGAAAGAAGGAATAGGTATTTTGGGGATGAGGTCATAAGTAATGAGGAGGTAATGAATAGAGTGAGAAAGTTGAAGGATGGTAAATCTGCTGGTATAGATGAAATTACTGGTGAAATGATCATGAACGGAGGCGAGATGGTGATTAAGTGGATTTGGAAGTTATGTAACAGAGTTTATGGGGGGTAAATTTCCGAGGGATTGGAGGAGAGCAGAAATAGTACCCTTAAAAAATGGTAATTGGGAAAAGGGTAACTGTAGAAATTACAGAGTAATGAGTTCATTGGTGTTGTAGGGAAGATATATGCTGTATTTTGGTCGAAAGAGTGCGTCGAGTGACTGAAGACTGATTGGTTGAAGAAACAAGGTGCGCTTAGGAGTGGTAGAGAATGTGTGAATCAAATCTTTACATTAAAAAATGCATTTAGAAATGAGGGGAGAAGAAGAATAAATTGTATTTAGGTTTTATGGATTTGCAATAGGGGTGTGAAAGGATTAATAAGGAAGCTCTGTGGCAGGTGTTAGATATACATGGTGTTCGTGGTAGGCTTC
>JABUQX010054115.1:35000-52500 GCA_015478945.1 Trachelipus rathkii | reverse complement strand
TGTGTTACACACAATATCTCACAAAATGCGATTTGATATGCAAAAACCGATTACATTTTTGGAATAAGCACATCAATAATCAATTGCGAAACCCCGTCCAAAAAATTTCATGTTTACCAGTGTTATATACAAAGTAATAAAACAAAAAGTAAACTATTTCTTACCTATAGCAAACCATTCACATATTAAAAAGTAATTAAATTGAAATTGAAAAAGTTTCGTAGTTAAAGGATACTAAACTAAACTTCATTTGAATAAGCTCTAAGTTTAAAATGACAGAACATTAGCTCCATTTTCAGGGGATTACCTATTTCTTGTGGCTTCAAAATATTTCTGCTTTTCTAAATAAACATCCCCCCACGACTGATGACGGCGGAGCTGAAAATGTATTTTATTGATAACAGTACAAATTCACAAACTATTTCAAGTGTTTTTCCACCAATTGAAGGGAATATCATAGTCTTCACTGGTCAAAGTAGGCAAACTTATATATTTGTTTATTTCTTGATGTAATTCCGTATGTAGCCTTTTACTTTTATGTCCAATAATCACATCACAGAAGAATGGGACTTTCTTTTCACTCTCACTTTCTTTTCTGTATGCGATTTTGATGCCACCATTTCTTTAAAACAATCCATTAAAGAAGTGAAAAAGGAACCTTCAGCTTCACTTTCCCCACTACGTGAATCATCGTCAGCAGAAGGGTCAGGAGCTAAATTTTCATTGCATTTCTTTCCATGCCTCAAAGAACCATATTTTTTTACTGATTCATCTGACTTCAGTTTTGAAAAAAATAGCTGAATCGCAGATCTAGAAAGTAGCCTACACACAAGGAATTTTATCACATAGAACTCTAAAAGTCTTTGTTCTACGGATTTCTTAGCTCTCAACGAGTGGTTAATTATTCCACTGAAGCTTTTGCTTTTAAATTGCCTTATTTAAAAATAATTTATTTACTAAAAATATAGATCACTTGGGCCACTGTTACTTCACGTTTAATGCTTGTTTAGTGATGTTGTCAAATGACTCAAGTAAATGGAATAATTTTGCCACTGAAAAATCAGTCAACATTTTTCTGATCGCATCAGCAGCGTAATGGATAGGCTGGAACTTTTTGTTCAAACAGATACTTTTAAGGCATATCATTAGTTTCTGTTCCAGCGTTAGGAAACGTATTGAATTAATTATGCTGTTTGACATCAGCTGCATCTGTAAAAGTTTTATACTTGCACATTGCCGTTGCCTGAATGGTTGAAAATGAGAGGATATTCTCTGCAAGTAAATAAAAATATCTTTAACAGACTTCTGACACAATATTGAATCGTGAATGCATAGTTGCAACTTGTGAATAAAACATGAAATTGATAGAAAGCCACTCTCCCTTATACCAGCTACCATGTTGGTCCATTATACCGTATCACTAAATGAATTCTATTTTTTAGGAATAATTGAAAAAAAATGTCAAAAAGGCTTATAGGCATCTGAACAAATGGACAAAGATTTTCGCCAAATTGGCTACAAAATTTGGCTATATATTTATTTTTTAGAAAATAAGTTTCTAAAATTTCAAATTTTTAAATTGAAAACATAACTTATCCCTTATGTGACGTAATTTATTGTTTATAAAGTTCAATATTCGGCCCGAATAGTTCGGCAAAAGCCGAATACCGAATATTCGGTATTTTGCCGAATAGGCCGAATACCGAATGCTTTTCGAATATTCGGCACATCCCAATATATATATATAGATATATATATATATATAATATATATATAATATGATATACTAATTATATATATATATATATATATACTAATATATATATATATATATAATATATATATATATTATATATATATGATATATATTATATAATATATACATATGTGTATATATATATATAATATTAATACCCAAAGCATCCACTGCATTAAGTAACCAATTATGTCACACAGGTTCATCTACATTAATTAACTCACTATACTTAAAACCCGCCAAATTTTGGTCTTGCGTCAATATATTATATTGGATCCCAATCGCCATCCATAACGATATGCTAACCCTTTCTTAAAATGTTTGCAACTCGAGTCACACTCCAACAACCTCTCTGGCAACCATTCCATAAATTTAAACAAACCCTATTACTGAATGCATGCTTTCTTATATCAGATGGCATTGCTTTCTACTTAATTTCTTATTCATGCCCTGATCACCTGTTCCTAATGTCTTACTATGAAAATTTATGCGTCTCCGTATTATCAATAGATGTAAAATATTTTGTAGATTGTATCATGCTCCCCCTCTGAGGAAAATGCCTTGCTTACAGAAAACATTCTAACTCATCTCAGCCTTCCTCCATAGCTCTTACCCTCAAAACCAGAAATCATCCTTGTTAGCCTATGTGGCACCTCTCTCTAGCATATCTAGAGTCTTTCTTTAAACTGAGGGCTAAAACTTGTGCACAATACATCTATTTACTGGCCTAACATAGCTATTATACAGATTACTTATTACTTCCTTGCTCTTGTAAACAACAGTGCGACTTTATTATGCCCAGCATCTTATTAGCTTTTATTCCTAGCTTCCAAAAACTCCTGATTAGCTACTTTCAAATTACTGCTTATAATCACACCTAAATCTTTTTTGGTCCACAGACTCAAGCAATCCCCATTCATATCGTAGTGTAAAACTGTTATTTGAAGTCTAACTAGTGTGAAGAACCTTACCACTTTTACTATTTAAAATTCATTTGCATCTTATTCTGCCCACCAAAGAAGTTTATCAAGATCATTTTGAATCTTTATGCATCCTTCACTATTTCCTAACTGAGGTGGCCACTTTAGAATCATCTGCAAACTTAGAAAACCTTGCATTTATAGTCCCTGGTCGAAATCATTTATATATATGAGTAGAAACAATAGTGGCCCTAGCACTGAACCCTGTGGCGACACCACTCTTCACTATTTCCCTTGCATGATTTATTCCCATTTAGTTGTACACACTGTTTTCATTTCGCAACCCACTCTTATCCAAACATGTAACACTCCACCGTTACCACACCATTGCAATAAAACCTTTTCAGTCAGCCTATATGTGGGGAAACCTTATCAAAGCTTAACTAAAGTCTAAATATAACAATATCAACTGGATCTCTTCGTTTCAATGCAGTCAGTAATGTATTCCATAAATTCTAAAGGTTTGTCTGACATGACCCACCCTTTCTGAAACCGTGCTGGGAGTCATACAATCCCTTATCTTTTAAATATTTCTCTATATGACTTTCAGTAACTTTTCCAAAACCTTTACAACCAGAGATTGTTAAAGCTAATGGCTATATTTCCCAAATCTCCTTACTACCTTTCTTAAAAATAGGCACAACATATGCTGTTTTCCAGTCATGTGGTACCTCACCAAATGTTATAAATCGCTTCAAAATCAAATACAGTGCCTTTGCCAATGCTGATACTACCCTCTTCAGAATTCTACCATATATCCCATCAGGCCCTGCAGCCTTACCTGGATCAATATGGTCTAATAAACCGTTTAATATTCTTTTACATCAATTCAAATTCTGTAAAGTTTTATTTGTTACATGCAACAGAAACTAATTAATCTCCAAAACTATTATCTAATCTTTCCTCTGTAAACACTGAAGCAAAATAAGCATTGAAAATGTTGACCAACTCCTTATCTGAACTTACTAAATTTTCATCAATTTAATTGGACCATTGTCCTATTCTTACTTTTAAATTTATAAAAGCTAAAAAATAAACTTCAAGTTCTTATTACTATTCCTTGCTAAATTCAATTTCTGCCTCTCTCTTTGCTTTCTTATATTGACTGGTTAAGTTTGTTTCTATTTTTCCTATAATTTTCTAAATCACATCTTCCCTATTACTACCCTTGAATAATTTAAAACATCTACGCTTTTCATTAATTTTCTCTCTTATTTATTCCACCAAACAGGTTTTCTCTTCGCCACCCTAATGGGTTTATCTTTAAAACATACTGACTGAATATTCATTAAAATTTGCTTAAAATGTTCCCACATGATAAAACAGTTTTGGTCTTTAAACTCTTTATCCCAGTCAGTTATACTAAGCATGTCTCGTAATTTGGTAAAATCACCATTTCGGAAATCTAAGATCCTTTCCTTATTAACTTGCAATTTGGGCCCAGATATCACATTCATATTAAATCTAATTATATTATGGTCACTAAGTCCTAAATTCTCCTAAACTCTAACTTCATCCATCATACTTTCATCGTTAGTTAATATTAAGTCTAATAGTGCACCGTGTCTTGTGGGTTCATGGACCATCTGGCTCAAAAAGTTATCTAGTACACAATTTATAAATACTGAACTACTATAGTCCGTATTAGACAAGGAATCCCATTGAATGCCAGGAAAATTAAAATCACCCATTATGACTATACCTTTTTCTTTACTGTGGCATGCTGTCTCAATTTTTTTTATATAATTTAATGTCTAATCTTGACTCTGGCCAGGAGGTCTATAAAATGCCCCTATTCTATATGATTTATTGAACATAAGGATATCTACCCATACTGATTCAATATCTTGATTAGTTTTAAAGTCAGTCATTAATACAGATTGAATATTGCTTTTAATATAAAGCGCCACACCCCCACCCTTCTTTCCTCTATGCTGGTATAAATAAAGTGAATATCCATCTATTTCATATTCCTGAAAGGAGTCTCCATATAATTCTTCATTAACCCATGCCTCAGTTATGCAAATAATGTCAAGATTCTCATTTATTGTATAACTAATCAGCTCATCTTTTTTATTTCTAAGGCTTTGAGCATTTGTGTAAAAGCATTTGATTTTCGAAATGCTGCTATTTTTATTGCTATCATCCTTATTTGAGCCTGTAACAACACTTGTTTTATTTATATCACCACTATTACCGTTACCATTGCTATTATTCATATCCAGATTTAGCCCATCACCCCCAACTTTACCTAGTTTTTCTGCTAAACAAGCGTCTCCAAATGTGCTGAAAAGCCAACTCCTACGGACGTTCCAGTGAAACTCCATCTGCTGCAAAAAGGTCTCTTTATTCAGAAATTCTCTCCACAAATCCAAAAAACCTAATATTTTTCTAAAAAACATAAATTCCTAATCCTTTCATTTACACCTAAAGGCCCTACTTCCCCAATATCCTGACCTGCACCTAACCTAGGTCAAAAATCCAGAAATCATTGCACCTTGCTTCACTAGCTTTTCATCTCTGAATCCAAATCTCACCTATAATCGCCTATTAATTTCTTTCTGGACCTTCTATGTCCTATGATCATTTGTACCCACATGCACAATCACATCTGAATCAGCATTTGGTAGAATCAATCTCTCTATCTATCCTATCCACGATATCACTCACTCTGGCACCTGGATAAACATACTCTCAATCTTTCTTTTTTACTTTTTTACTTTGAAAAGTCCTATCTAGGTATCGTATCATTGAGTCTCCAATTAGCAATTTATCAGTCTTCCCTTTAGAAAATTCAACATTACCATTCGGCACTCTTCTGATCCTCCCCATCTGGAAGACAGTCGAACCTGTTACTGCAGGCGGTCACAGGCTGACTGACTTTCGAGATCCTCATCTTTAAATTATTATTTCTAGTTCCTACAACTCTATATTTATCTGCAGACCTATTTTCAACTACTTTATCCTTTTCCCCCTCATCTTCCTGCCTAGGTGAATCACTATTCCTGTCTACCCCTAGGTCCCGCTCCCTCCTCGCCTCGACATCCCTACTAACCTTTTTCCTAACACTTCCCTCCTTTCTCAACTCAAATACTTCTTCTTTCAATCCATTCATATTTTCACTCAGTCTTGCAATCTCCTTCCTTAACAACACATTCTCTGCATTCAAACACAAGCAGGGCAAGCTATCACATATTCATTCTCTCCAGTCCACAGTATCCACACAGAGGACATACATATTTAAATTATTATCAAACTATTACTTACCCTTGTACCTTAACAATTTACCAACCACAGTTTACATGATCGCTAAAGCCTAAAAAAAGAAATTAAACTATATCTTATAACAAGTTAAATTTAACAACTTATATCTAGCTTAGTCTATGACTGGGAAACTTAATTTAATTTAAATTATCACTAAATTAAATTAACAATTATTAAGGACTGTATTTACATACAGAAAATCTATTTAAGAATCCAAATAAACCTCCACACAGAAAACAGGTCCTAGGCTAAGGCTATATAAAAATTATAAAATAGGCCTAACTTAGGCTATGGTTCTGGTAAACTTAATTTAATTTATCACAAAATTAATATAACAATTTTTAAAGACTGTAGTTAAATACAGAAAAACTATTTAATAATTCAAATAAACCTGCAAACACACAGTATAGCTACAGGAAATCTCTTATTTACTCTAGCCTAGGGCTAACCTATCAAACACAGAGTCCAATACTCAACTAAATTAAGTTAATAACAGAAATAATCACAATAATAAGTACACAAATTTCTAAAATCCACAGTTAGATAGACAACACTAATTTGTTAGCTAAATTCACTTACAATTACACAGATTATAATAGTAAAATGGAAGAGCAAAAATAAACACACCCTCACTCAGTGGCCACTAAACACTCACCTACCTTATAATTTTTATATATCCCTGACCTAGGCTAAGCTAGATTTAAGCTTGTTAAAAATTTTAACTTGTTTTAAAGATATTAGTTTATTTCTTTTTAGGCTTTAGCGATATTTAAACTGTAGTTGTAGATGTAGCTCAAGGTAGCTAAGTTGATAATGATCCTACTTTACTTCTGCTCTGTCGAGATAATTGAGGGATTGGGAGAGGTGAATATGTGAATAGCTGCCCTGCTTGTGTTGTGAATGCAGAGAATGTGTTTCTAAGGAAGGAGATTGCAAGACTGAGTGAAAATTTGAATGAATTGAAAGAAGAAGTATTTGAGTTGAGAAAGAAGGGAAGTGTCAAGAAAAAAGTTAGTAGGGTTGTCGAGGCGAGGAGGGAGCGGGATATAGGGGTAGACAAGAATAGTGATTCACCTAGGCAGGAAGATGAGGGAGAAAAGGATAAAGTAGTTGAAAATAGGTCTGCAGATGAATATAGAGTTGTAGGAATTAGAAATAATAGTTTAAAGATAAGGATCTCGAAAGTCAATCAGCCTGTGACCTGCAGTAATAGGTTCGACTGTCTTCCAGATGGGGAGGGATCAGAGAGTGCCAATGCTATGTTGAGTTTTCTAAAGAGAAGACTGATACATTGCTAATTGGAGACTCTATGATACGATACCTAGATAGGACTTTTCAAAAGAATAAAAAGAAACGATTGAGAGTATGTTATCCAGGTGCCAGAGTGAGTGATATCGTGGATAGGATAGATAGAGAGATTGATTCTACAAATGTTGATTCAGATGTGATTGTGCATGTGGGTACAAATGAAATAGGACATAGAAGGTCAGAAGAATTAATAGCAGATTATAGGGAGATTGATTCAGAAGATGAAAGCTTGTGGAAGAAGGGTGCATGATTTCTGGGATTTTTACCTAGGTTAGGTGCAGGTCAGGAATAGGGGGAGTAGGGCTTAGGTAAAGTGAAAGGATTTAGAATTTATGTTTTCAGAAAAATATTAGGTTTTTGGAGTTGTAATGGAGAGAATTTCTGGGATAAAGATCTTTTTGCAGCAGTGGAGTTCACTTGAGTCTGTAAAGGTGTTGGGCTTTTAAGCACCAGTTTGGAGACTTGTTTAGCAAAAAAACTAGGTAAAGTTGGCGGGGATGTAGGCTAAATCTGGATACGAATAATAGCAATGGTAACGGTAATAGTATGATATAAATAAAACTAGTGTTGTTACAGGCTCAAATAAGAATGATAGCAATAAAAATAGCGGCATTCGAATATCAAATGCTTTTACACAAAATTGGTCATAGCCTTAGAAATAAAAAAGAGAGCTGATTAGTTATACCATAAATCGCAGAATCTGACATTATTGCATAATGAGCTATGGGTATAATGAAGAATTATAGGGAGACTCCTTTCAGGAATTATGAAATAAGATGAAATTCACTTTAATTTATACCCAGCGTTAGAGGATAGAAGGGTGGCGGGTGTGGCGCTTTATATTAAAAGCATATTCTATCTGTATTAATGACTGATACTTTAAAACTAATCATGATATTGAATCGTTGTGGGTAGATACCCTTATGTTCAATAAATCATGTAGAATAGGGGCATTTTATAGCCCTCCTGGCCAGAGTCAAGAATTAGATGCGGAAATTGTGAAAGAAAGAAATAGAGACAGCATGCCACAGTAAAGAAAAGGTATAGTCATAATGGGTGATTGTAATTTTCCTGGCATTCAATGGGATTTCTTGTCTAATACGGACCATAGTTAGTTCAGTATTTATAAATTGTATACTAGATAAATTTTTGAGCCAGAATGGTCCATTAACCCACAAGACACGATGCACTATTAGACTTTAATAATAACTAACGATTGAAAGTATGGTGAAGTGAGGTTAGAGTATTAAGAGAATTTAGGACTTATGTGGATCCATAATATTAATTAGATTTAAATATTGAATGTGATATCTGGGCCCAAATTGCAAGTTTAATAAGGGAAAGGATCTTAGATTTCCGAAATGTCGATTTTACCAAATTCGAGACATGCTTAGTATAACTGACTAGGATAAAGAGTTTAAAGACCCAAAACTGTGTTATTATGTGGAACTTTTAAGGCCAAAAAATTTTTTTTTTTTTAAATGAATATTCAGTCAGGTTATGTTTTAAAAATAAAACCCATTAGGTGGCGGAGAAGAAAACCTGTTTGGTGATAGAGAGATAGAGAGAAAATTAATGAAAAGCGTAGGTTTTAAATTATTCAAAGGTAGTAATAGGGAAGATGATTTTAGAAAATTATAGGAAAAAATAGAAACGAACTTAACCAGTCAATAAGAAAGGGCAAAGAGAGAGGCAGGAATTAATTAGCAAGAATGAGTAATAAGAACCTAAGTAGCTTTTTTAAGCTTTTTATTAATTTAAAAGTAAGAATAGGACAATTGGTCAATTAAAATTGATGAAAATTTAGGGTGAGTTCAGATAAGGAGTGGGTTCAACATTTCCAATGCTTATTTTTGCTTCAGTGTTAAGATGAAAGATTAGATAATAGTTTGGAGACTTAATAGTTCTTGTATGCATGTAACGAATAGACTTACAGAAATTGAATTTGACGAAAGATATTAAACGATTATTAGGCACCAAAATTGATCCAGGCTAAAGCTGCAGGCCTGAGGGATATATGGTGTAGAATTCTGAAGAGGTAGTATCAGCATTGCAAAAGCACTGTATTTGATTTTTAGCGATCTATAACATTTGGTGAGGTACCAGATGACTTGAAAAACAGCATATGTTGTGCCCTATTTATAAGAAAGTAGTAAGGAAGATTTGGGAAATTATAGGCAGTTAGCTTAACATCTCTGGTGTAAAGTTCTGGAAAAGTTACTGAAAGGTCATTTAGAGAAATATTTAAAAGATAACAAGGTATTGTATGACTCCAGCACGGTTTCAGAAAGGTAGTTCATGTCAGACAAACCTTTTAGAATTTGTTATGGACCATATTACTGACGGCATTGACCGAGGAGATCCAGTGGATGATTTGTATATTTAGACTTTAGTAAGCTTTTGATAGAGGTTCCCCCACCATAAGGCTGATGAAGAAAGTTATTGCAATTGTTTATAGTGGAATGGTTACTAGGTTTGATTAAAGATGAGTGCGAAATAGAAAACAGTGTGTACATCTAAATGGCAATAAATCAATCATGGAAAATAGTTGAAGAGTGGTGTTCCACAGGGGGTTCAGTGCTAGGGCCACTATTGGTCCTCATATATATAAATGATTTAGAGACCAGAGACTTAAATGCATGGTTTCTAAGTTTGCAGATGATACTTAAGTGGAAATTGGCCACCTCAGTTAGGAATAGTTGAAGGATGCCAAAATAAAAGATTTCAAAATCATCTGATAAACTTCTTGGGGGGTAGTACAGGTGGCAATGAATTTTAATAGTAAAAAGTGTAAGGTTCTACCCCTAGGTTACCTCAAATAAAATTTTTAACTACGATATGAATGGGGATTGCTTTGAGTCTGTAGACCAAGAAAAAGATTTTAGTGTGATTATAAGCAGTAATTGGAAAGTAGCTAATCAGTGTTTGAAAGCTAGAAATAAAGCTAATAAGATGCTGGGCATAATAAATCGCAATGTTGTTTACAAGAGCAAGGAAGTAATAAGTAAACTGTATAATAGCTATGTTAGGCCAGTAATAGAGTATTGAGTTTGGGCCCCTTATTAAAGGAAAGACATAGAGATTTGCTAGAGAGAGTGCAACGTAGAGCAACAAGGGATGATTTCTGGGTTCGAGGGTAACATTTTTGAGGAGAAGCAGAAAATAAGTTTGCAATGGTAGCTTTAGCAAGACCATTTCAGAGGACATTGATTACAAGTCTACAAAATATTTACATTCATTGATAATACAGAGACCAATAATTTTTCCATAGTTAGAGCATGGGACAAGGTGACCAGGGCATAATAAGAAAATTAAGAAGAAAGCATGCATTCAGTAATAGAGTTTGTTAAATTTTGGAATGGCTTGCCACAGAGAGGTTGTTGAGTGGACTCGATTACAACATTTAAGAAAAGGTTGGATGGGTATATGGATGGGTTGGGTATCTTATAATATATTTAGACGAAGCCAAATTGGCGGGTTTTTAGTTATAGTAGTTATTAATTTTAGATTGCATGTGTAACCATAACTTAGTTATTAATGCATGTGGATGGTTCGGGGGGATTTTATATATATATATAGTATATATATTATACCTATATAATATATATATAATATAAAATATAATATATATATATAAAGCAAGGTTATATATAATATATATATAATATTATATATATATATATATATTATATATTATTATATATATATCTATAATTAAATAAAATAAGAATAAAATTAAGGTGGTCCGATTGTTTTGTAATAGAAAGTAAAAGAAAGAAAGAAAACTCTAAAATCATATAAATAATGAAAAGCAATAATTTAAAGAAAAGTAGGAACTCACTAGCACTATCCTTAGAAATAGAGAAATTGGGACCCTTGAGGCCAGGGTTCTTCAATAAAACCAGTGAGATACTCAGACCCCTTGATACACTGCCACCACTTCTTCCTTCCTCTTTTTGTGTTACTTTTGTTGGATTATTGTTGGAAAGTTGAGGATAATGGGCCAATGCACTCAAAAGAATATAAAATAAATGGAATTAGAATTAAAGAAAAGAAATAAAAAAAATCAATGTAAATAAATAACATGAAAATAGTGGTTTACCTCTGATCAGGTTTTTTATATATGACCTTTAGTATAAACGGCATCAAGGCTCACACACTTGTAATATTATAAACTCAGGGAATTAGGGAGGAATAGGCTATGAACTATTTTGTAGTTTAATACCAAAATAAATAAAACTTTGACAGACACCAGTACAAAAATAGAAAATTACAAAATCTTTGTTTTCTCAGAAAATTAATGTAGTTTTACTTAAAATAAACTACTTATAAATAAAGGATAGAATTTTATTTTTAAAGAAGATAAAAAAAATTTACTTTATGATTTTTGTTGAAATCAGGTATTCCTGACAATTGTTTGTTATATTGTTTATTTGCTCTTTATATGCAGACTTCAAATTTTACTTTTCCTTAAAATTACCTAATCTAAAAATACCATTCATTGAGCATGCTCCACCCAAAGAAATGTTTCTCAGTCATTCAAAAAAAAATAAATATTGTTTCTTTAAAATAATAAAAAAAAACTATAGTATCAACAGGTTTGTTTTTAATGATTAGACTAGGTCTATAACACACTGAATACAATATATAAGTATTCAATAACTAATGTAAATTCCTTTTACAGAGTTTCGAATAAATTTTATTTATTTAAATTTAATTTTAGCACTCTTATGTACCACTTGTTTATTATTTATACATTAACTAATTCATTCACATATCACCTTCATTATTTCAATGTTTTGGTTGTCTTTTATCAACGGTTGAATGTGACATAACTAACAATAATTTGAACTTTTTAGTCTTTTTCTGTCTCACTGTTTATTTAATCCACTTGAAATCACTCCCAGACCTAGTACCTGTGGAGTAATTATAGTACATCAGTTCTATTTTATACGTCTTAAATATTTAACTAATGAATATATAAATTGAGATTACTTTATTAAAAAATTTACGAAAATAAAGTAAGAAGTTACCTCTGATTCTACAGAGGTTGAAGAACACCTATGTCCTTTTCTAGTTTCGGTGATGAGATTTGTCGTGAAAAGTAGAAGGGACAGACATACAATTCATAAAAGATGATAAAATCAAGGCTAATAATTTTACCAGTACTAACTAAACTAATGAAACCAAGATATATAAACCTTTTCCTACCATTAAAGAAGAAACTTAAATTATCCACTTCTAAACTTTTCTGGAGAAAGACAATTGTGCTATTTGATAGAAACAGTAAAAAAATCAGCTTCAATGTTGTATTTTATATTTTCTCACATACAGTTAATAGGATCCTAGAATCAACACTGAAACAGAATAAGACACCGGATTTGTAGAATGTTACAATATATATATATATATATATATATATATATATATATATATATATATATATATATATATAATATATATATATATATAATATAGATATATATTATATATATATATATATATAATTTTAATATATATATTATATATATATATATATATATATATATATAATATATTATTATATATATATATATATATATATTATATATATTATATATATATATATATATATATAATATATATATATATATATATATTAGGGATTGCTACCAAGTAATCGGTTTCGTATCGGGGATACGGTAGTAATCGCCATTTTTTTGTATCTGTATCGGTTAAAATGGCCGATACTTAGCCGATTCTTCTTACTTTTTGGTGTGAAAAATTATGAGAAACTGTTAGATTCAATAATAAATCTAGTTCGATATAGATAGCTAGTACCAAGTTATGTTTTTTTTTCCTCGATTTCCTTTTAACTTAGATTTTTATTCTCCAACCTGGTCTTTAGCGTAAAATTTACCTATTCGGACAGCCATTATTATAATTTATACAGATTTATCTACTTTTTTAGTTGATCAATAGTATTTATTTTATTTTATTTTTGTACGCAATTTCGTGAGAGGCGTGTGAGTGCGTGTGTGTTTTAAAATTTCTGGATTATTCATATTTTAGATATTGCTGTAAATAGGTTATCGCTTTAAAATTTAGGTTTTAGCTACGAATAAACTTTCCTCATTTCTCCTTTGTTTTTGTCTATTTGTTTCTGGTCTGCGGGTTTTTTTTTTTTTTTTTTTTTGATTGCGTGTGCGTGTGCGTGTATGATTGCAGATTTGCACAGGCGTGGCTTTCTTTTGCTTTACCAACATCAATGGCTTGCACTCTAACTCTGCATCCATGGAATACTACCACTCTAACTCTAAACCTAATTTTATGCTCTTGTCTGAGACCCAGATGGCTAAGAATTCATCCTTCAACTCGTTTAATATATCTAACTATAACTTATTTTATAATTACCGCCTATGTAAACATAGTGCCTATGCAAATATAAACATCCCTATAACACGGCTCGAGAATCTCGAATCTCCTAACTTCGATGTTCTGTGGCTTAAAATCTTTCTTCCTTCTACTACAATTTCTTATGCTTCTGCTACTGTTCTCCTAACAGAACAGATTTTCATGTCTTTTTTTGATTACCTTACTACTTCTCACGAGCTGTTATAACTTCTCATCCAAATACTGAGGTCCTCTATTTAGGGGATTTCAATGTACACAAAACTGAATTGTTGGGTTCCTCTCGTACTGATTTAGTTGGGAGGAAGCCAAATCATTCAGTATTCTCAATGATCTGGAGCAACTGATTAAATAACCTACACACATTCCGGATCGTCCCAACCGATTCTTGAACACACTTGACCTTTGTTTCACCACTAGTCCTTCTCTCTATAAATACACCAAATTCGCTATCGGTAAATCTGACCACGACCTTATATCACTTAATTTTAATACATTTCTCTCCAACATCTCCATCCTGCCCTAATCGGTTTTTCTGGCATTGTTCGGGCCGATTGGGGGGCATTGCGTTGCTTCTACGCAAACTATAAATGAAGTGACTGCTTTGACTCTTAAGACGCTTCAGATTCTGCCGATAAAGTGGGAACTGTAATTGTTAATGGGATGAGCAGGTTCATTCCTTCTTGGAATAAATCTTTTTCTCTTCAAAATCCATGGTTCGATCGTGTTTGTTCCTTGGCCATTCAGGCTAGAGACAATGCTTATCGGGTGTGGAAAAATTTTCGTTCTCCTATCGCTCTTGTCAATTTTCATTCAGCTAGAAATCGTTGCAGGGATACTCTTCAACGAGCAAAGCGGACTTTCATTAAACGAAAATGCGCTGACCTCCTTGGTTCTCCTACTGACAAATCTCTCTGGCCTCTTGCCAAAAACATCTCTAACAACTTCTGTAAATCATCCTTTCCTCCTCTTATTCGCTCTGATTATTTTATATATATATATCCAACTGAAAAGGCCAATCATCTCTTTGGCCTCTATTTCCCGTTAATTCTATAACCCTGGACGATTCTTGTATTCCTCTTCCTCCTCCTTCTCCTCTCAGGTGTCCTATGCCTTTACCTGTCATTTCATTTGATCGGGTGCATGAGCTCCTGAAATCTATGAACGTTAGGAAAGCGGGTGGCCCGGATGGCATTCCTCTTCGAATTTTGAGGGAGTGTGCTTCCGTGCTGACCCCACCCCTCGTTCAACTATATTCTCTATGCCTCAATACTAGAACTTTCCCTCAGTGTTGGAAGCGCGCATATGTCCAACATATTCCGAAAAAATGATGCTGCTCTGATCCTTCTAACTATCGCCCTATAGCTCTCACTTGTATTATTTCTAAGATCTTTGAAACCCTTCTCAACTCTTCTTAGATCATCTGGAATCTCTTTCCCTTCTTTCTGATTACCAGTACGGCTTTCGGTGCTCGAGATCTACTGGCGATATACTTTCCTATTTAACAGATTTATGGTTTTCCGCCCTTAGGAACTACGGGAAGACTTGTGCGGTGGCGCTTGACATATCCAAAGCATTTGACCGGGTATGACACGCGTCACTGCTCTCCAAGCTCCCCTCTGCAACCCCTGGCAACAGAACAGCACTGATAGTGACGATGGTGGCTTTTCAGCAAATAAACCTACTGAAGATGAGGATTTGGATATGTTAGACTTTGATAAGTTCATGGCCGAAATTGCATTGACATCTCATTCACCTTCAAAGGAATCACACCAGGAAACCTCATCGTAAAAACTGAAGAGACAGTCATCAAGGAGCAAAGATAATTTAAATTTGCAGTCTGTGAAAGAGGAGATGAGGCTCTACGAAAACATGAGATGCTGCCTACAGAAGAGAATCCTTTCATGCGGTGGCATGAAAATGGGCCAAGGTTTTCATTATTATCAGTGCTTGCAGGCAAATAATTATCAGCACCTCCTTCATCAGTCGAGAGAGAGCGTATTTATAGTGTAGGTAGAAATGTAAACACCCCAAAAAGGAACAGTCTCTCGTCAGATACTAGTGAAAGCTTAATGTTTTTGCATCACAATTTGTAAATTTTTGAATTTGAGTATTGAATGATATCTATCTTAAAGGAGTATTTTATTATGTCATGTTTGAGTAATAGCGTTTTTTTATTTTAACTTTTCGGCTGATTAATTGAGGTCTCTTCTTCATTATTTTTATTCTTTAAAGTGTAGCTAGTTAAAGAATCTTCTTGTAAATTGTAATCATGTTAAAACATAAAAGCTAGTAGCTAAACTTTGTTAATACTTACTTGAAAATGGAAATGGAATATTTTTTAAATAAACACAAACATAAAAAAGTTATTAATATTATATTTGCAATTATTATTCCTTAAAGGTACTATTTTAATTTATAAAATAAATATACTTGGGCACAACCAAATATGAAATATAAATGACTAAGTATTGTTTGTACAGGGAATGCAATCTTGAGTTGCCTAGCAGTGCACAAATGTTCTATCTTATTACTGTGTATTTATTATATTAATTAAAGTATCGGTATCGGTATCGGCACCTAAAAAAATAGAGTATCGGTATCGGCCTCTTTTCTGGTATCGGTACATCCCTAATATATATATATTTGACTAAGCCATATTGGTAGATTTTTAGCTACAGTAATTTGACAATCCCTTGTGGATTTGCATGAGCATGTTTGCGTTGGTGGGTTGACTGGGACAGTCTTGATAGGCCTATGTGGCTTCTTACTGTTTCTATATTCTTAATGTCTTCTTAATGTCTTAAAAGTTCAGTGACAGGAAACACACCCTTACCACTACTTACAAACCACTCCTTAGAACAAATATAAACTACGCTTCCCCCGCATGGTTCCCTACACTGTCAAAATCAAACTCAAAAAAATTACAAATTACACAAAACACCGCCCTTAGAATTATCACAGGATGCACTAAAACTACCCCTATTCAACATTTACATGACGAGACTTACATTATTCCTATCTCCATTCACCTGGAGATGGTGGGGACTCAATTCTACCAGAAAACTCTAAATCCAACCCACCCATGTCGCCAAATCTTCTCCAACCTCCCCCGACACAGATTAAAATCACCACCTTCCTCACCAGCTAAATTCTACAATGACATTTACAATATTATCTCCCCACTCCCAATAGGTCATGGCTTACATATATCCACACACAACTCACTAACACGTACCTACAAAATCGCCCCAATAATAATTTATTAAACTACCCCTCTCCAAAAATTTCCCCTATAGAAGAAACACTGTCCAGAAGAGGCCAAATTGACCTCGCCTGGAGCAGGTCAGGTCACCACCCAAAACTCATACAATATAAATATAGATTCAAACTTGACAATGTCACCTCCCCAACCTGCACCAGATGTCACATTTCCCCAGACACAATAGAGCACCTCCTTCTGGGGTGCTCCGCTCTTGACGCCCCCCGCGCGAACTTCTCTATATCTTCCCTCCTCAACCTGTGGAACCGCCCAAGAGCGGTGGCCGGCTTCCTAGAAGCAGTATGGCCCTCCAATTGAGGTGGGCCAGGGGCAGAAGTAAGTATATATATATATATATATATATATATATTATATATGAATTATATATATATATAATATATATTATATATATATATATATATATCATATATATACGGATATATATGATATTTTTATTTTGCTGCTGTTGTCTGCCACGTTCTAGCACCTAGGGCTGCCTCTATTCTGTGCCACCCTAGCATTTTGCCTAGTTCGCTTAAG
>JABUQX010054115.1:22500-32500 GCA_015478945.1 Trachelipus rathkii | reverse complement strand
AGAGCACCCCACTCCTTCTGGTGCTCATGCTCTCGACGCCCCCGTGCTGACTTCTCTATATCCTCTCTTCTCAACCTGTGGAACCGCCTGGAGGCGGCAGCCGGCTTCCTGGAAGCAGTGTGAGTCAGGGGCAGAAGTATATATTATATATATATATAAAAATAATATATATATATATATATATATATATATATATTATATATAATATATAATATATATATATATATTATATAGTATATATTATATATATATATAATAAAAAATAATAATAATATAATAATAATTGTCACCAAATATTGCCAGGAGCACGCTGTCTGCAATGCATTCACGGCATCATGTATATAGCACCCCATGGTATTTATTAATTTAAAAAAAAAAAAAAAGACTTTACATATCATTACTCAATTAATTTTTTAACTTGAAAATAACTAGTAACTACCGTACATCATTATTTTTATTTAAACTTTCGTTTGATATTCAATACATTTAATAATTTACACTATTAAGTAACTTTTACACTGTACTGTAACTAGTGAGGATATAGTCAACCACCTCACAAGACTGGAGTTCTTCCATAACCTCCTGAGTTTCCTGATCACAAACTGGTATATTAATGAAAATTAATTTAGGTTAAGTTAGGTTAGGTTAAGTTAGGTTAGGTTAGGTTAGGTTAGGTTAAGTTAGGTACCTCGGTAGTCACAGTACAGTTTCTACAAATTTGCCAAAAAGGTGAAACTAGTTTTTTTTTTCTCTCTGGAGGGTTAAATTTTTATCTTTATAAAACAAATAAATTTTAAATGTAAGTGAAACGATAAAAAAACTGCAAAGAATTTTTTAATACCATTTTTGTAAATTAAAAGTTTATTGTTTTTATACAATAGTTACGTAAATCGTCACCTTAGCAACATAGGCCTAATTACCCATTTTTTTTTATAAGAAAATCCTATGGGAGTTTTAACAACTTTGAGAGGCTGTAACTTTTTTTCCTAAGGAGACCAGCTTGTTTTTTTTTTTATTCATTATTATTTTCTTAGAGTATATCCTGTGATTTTTATAAAAAAAAAACCGGGGTGAAGCCCCTCTGCACTACTATTACCAAACTTAAATTTACTGAATTTGCATCTCCACTGAATTTTGTATTTTCTATAACAAATTCATTTCAAGTTCATAAAGTGAATTACTACATGGCAGGTGACCGACCTAAACTTATTATTATTATTATTATTATTATATATATATATATTTAATATGACTAGACATAGTTACAAACATTACCTATCTATACACTACATAAATATAGCCCAAAGCTAAAATCAATGTTAGCATCTACATGAAATGGTTTAAAATCAGGAAACAATGATTACCTTTCAGTAATGTTTTGATCTCTGAAAGATCAAATTTATTTAAAAATTCTTCAATTTGTTAGTATTTTCCAATACTTGATTTAACTTTGATAACTTGATGAAATTGAGGACTTCCTGGGGACCTCACAGGTCCCCCTCAGCCCTGGGCCACTTCAGGAAACTATAGCAAATGTCCCTAAAGAATACTTACCGCCTGGATCTCACGGTGTTGCGAGTTGCTGTGAACCTAGTATGATTGAAATTACCTAGGAAACCCTCCCCACCAGCCAAACACTGATATCCTGGTCTGCAAGACCCCCACTGGATCCTAATTCCACCTAAACCCCAAGAAAGATCACAGCCTGCCCAACTGACCTGTACACTTGAGATAGCGGATTAGTGCCAGATGTACCTTAACTCTATATACTGGAGGCACATTCACCTTCCCTAGCAAAACTGGAACAGTCAGAAGAGGAACCCCCACTCCCAGTAGGGAGAACCAGAAAGGTCCTTCCTTACTAAAAAGTAAGGGTAATTGTCTAGTATTGGTGACTCCAGTTCACGTACATAGTATATTAAAATTATAAACATTTCATTTACAAAAATGGTTTTAAAAAATTATTTGAAGTTTTTTTTACGCATTTGAGTTTATTTTGAGTTAATATTTTCACTAAAAATATTAATATTAAAGCTCTGAAAATCATAACAATTCGGCTTTTTTCCGTTCGTGTAGGGATAATGAATCACTGTTGAAATGCGTTTCAGATTATCGATACATCGATATCGATATTATTTTTTATAATCGATTTTTTCACTAATTTCGAGGAATCAATATTATAGACATAGTGTACGTAAATAGTATCAAAGAAATAAAAAAAATTGTAAAACAATATTTGTGCGTAATATACAATAAAAAAAAAAGTACGAATTAATATCACACAAATACGAAATTTACACACACACACACATATATATATATATATATATATATATATATATATATATATATATATATATATATATATATATATATATATATATATATATATATATATACTCCTCTTCATATATATATATATATATCACGGCCAATTGGGGGCTCGAGCCATTGAGGGGAGCAGATCGGGGACATTTCCATACCCCACATGAAGAGGCGGAGGAACCCGGGACACCCAAATACCAAGGCAGGGGTTCCGGGGCCCTCGGAGAGATGGTCCTACCCTTTCGTTCCCCAGGCCGAGACCCCGACTCCTGCCATCGGGGCGGTCTGCCAGGGTACCCATTAGTTTTTTGTATTTTTAAACTAATGGGTTTTTAGGTGAACCCAGCAACAAGGAATCGAGGTCTCTCCTTCCAGGGAGCAGAGAACTACCTCTCCGGGACCCGCTCTTTGTATTTGGAGAACAATTGATTCCTCTGCCCCTCCCACGAGGGTATGAAAAACGTCCCCATCTGTTCGAGCTGTGAGCCGTGATATATATATATATATATATATATATATATATATATATATATATATATATATATATATATATATATATATATTGACTCAATCTTTCTTTGAAATCGAGCCTCACGAAATCGGCACGAGTCGATCTAATACCGACTCACGCAGCTTGTTTCAACGTACTCGTAAAATTTTCCACTGGTCACAATATATATATATATATATATATATATAATAAATATATATATATATATATATATATATATATATATATATATATATATATATATATATATATATATATATATATATCTATATATATATATATATATCTATATATATCACAACTCACTCTATATACCTCTATATATCTCTCTCTATATATATATTGCGTAAGTTATTACTCAAGAAAATATTTTATTATTACTTTATTATTATTTTATTTTATTTTATTATTACAAATTCGTTTTGTTTTTTACCATATACATAATATGTTAGCAGAACAATCAATTATTAAATAATAATCTGTTAAAATTATCGATTATCGGAAAAATATTAATGCAATCATCGATATATAAAAAATCAAAACAAAGCATCGATAGCGATATCCCTAAAAAAACGAGAAAATTAGCCATTTAAAATTTTCGGAACGTTATTTTTTATATTTTTCTTTAAAATATATGCGTAAAATACACGAAAATCCGTAAAAAAAACTTCAAATAATTTTTTAAAACCATTTTTGTAATAAATGTTTATAATTTAGTTTCTACCTATGTGCAGAACTGGGTGCAATACTTGCCATCAAGTAAGAGCCACACTGAAGGAGAAAGTGCTCCACACCCTCAAGAGCACAGTTGCAAGATGGACAGAGGGGTGTGTCGGAAAGACCCAAACGAAAGAGGTGCCCATTAAGGCCAAGATGCCCAATTCGCAGTCTCGTTATGGCAGTCTCCAGGCGACGAGCACAGGGGAATGAAAACTGAACACCCTCTCCCTACAGTTGTCCCAGGGGATGGGTGCCAAGAAAAGTACCGAGCTCCTCTCTCCAAAGAGCCTTCATCTCCTTACCAATGCAGGAACACCATTCAGCCAACTCCAAGGGAAAGGATGCAATGAATTGATGTTGGTGGGCCAATTTAGCAGATACATCAGCAGTTTCATTACCTGCAATACCAATGTGGGAAGGAACCCAGTGGAAATGTAGTGCCCAACCCTGGCCAGGAGACATGCCACTGATGATACTATGAATTTTAAACTGAATTCTCCTGTATTTGGTAGGCTGAAGGTTAGCAATGATATGGTAACCGTACACTAGAGTCAGAAAAGAGTATAATTGATTGAGGAGAGAGATGGGCCACCACAAACTGTAAAGCCCTGAGAATGGCATATAGTTCCAGGAAGGTCACCGAATGCAGTGGGGAGAGCCTCCAATTTTGTGTAAGGGAAAGGTCTGAGAAAAACACAGCAGCGGCAGCAGAACTAGTGGATCCCATATGAACTTTTGAACCACAATACTTGATTTAGTTTTCGTTTCCTCGGGCAATTTTGCAACTCTTCATAGAACTTCCTAAAATCAGACAATTCATAAAAGTTTCATTATATCATCAGCTTCTAAGGTAATTGAAATTTATCTTCATAATTAAATCAGATTTAGAAAATTTAAATCTTTCAAATATTTTATAAGAGTATTTGCCGGAAAAAGAAAAGAAAGAACATTAAATAAATCAAAATTGAGAGAAAGAGTATCACAAATATTTTCAACAGATCAGCATCGGGGTCTGCTTACTTACTTGATTACTTGATGAAATTGAGGACTTCTTGGGGACCTCACAGGTCCCCCTCAGCCCTGGGCCACTTCAGGAAGCTATAGCAAATGTCCCTAAAGAATACTTACCGCCTGGATCTCACGGTGTTGCGAGTTGCTGTGAACCTAGTATGATTGAAATTACCTAGGAAACCCTCCCCACCAGCCAAACACTGATATCCTGGTCTGCAAGACCCCCACTGGATCCTAATTCCACCTAAACCCCAAGAAAGATCACAGCCTGCCCAACTGACCTGTACACTTGAGATAGCGGATTAGTGCCAGATGTACCTTAACTCTATATACGGGAGGCACATTCACCTTCCCTAGCAAAACTGGAACAGTCAGAAGAGGAACCCCCACTCCCAGCAGGGAGAGCCGAAGCTCCTCCCTTGCTATCAAGTAAGAGCCACACTGAAGGAGAAAGTGCTCCACACCCTCAAGAGCACTGTTGCAAGATGGACAGAGGGGTGTGTCGGAAAGACCCAAACGAAAGAGGTGCCCATTAAGGCCAAGATGCCCAATTCGCAGTCTCGTTATGGCAGTCTCCAGGCGACGAGCACAGGGGAATGAAAACTGAACACCCTCTCCATACAGTTGTCCCAGGGGATGGGTGCCAAGAAAAGTACCGAGCTCCTCTCTCCAAAGAGCCTTCATCTCCTTACCAATGCAGGAATACCATTCAGCCAACTCCAAGGGAAAGGATTCAATGAATTGATGTTGGTGGGCCAATTTAGCAGATACATCAGCAGTTTCATTACCTGCAATACCAATGTGGGAAGGAACCCAGTGGAAATGTAGTGCCCAACCCTGGCTAGGAGACATGCCACTGATGATACTATGAATTTGAAACTGAATTCTCCTGTATTTGGTAGGCTGAAGGTTAGCAATGATATGAAGGGCCGCACTAGAGTCAGAAAAGAGTATAATTGATTGAGGAGAGAGATGGGCCACCACAAACTGTAAAGCCCTGAGAATGGCATATAGTTCCAGGAAGGTCACCGAATGCAGTGGGGAGAGCCTCCAATTTTGGGTAAGGGAAAGGTCTGAGAAAAACACAGCAGCGGCAGCAGAACTAGTGGATCCCATATGAACTTTTGAACCATCAGTATACACCTGAAAATGTGAACTATAGGTATGCAGGATTTCCTGAAAGAGGGATCGCCCCAAATCGGGAGGACCATCCTTTCTCCAAGGCGGCGGGAAGGTAAAAGTGAAAAGAGAACCCAGGTCGCTATAAGGTGGTAACAGAGAAGCGGAAGAAACAGGCTCCAGAGGCACCTCTTGCAAACCATAAGACCGCACCGTACGCCTAGCTCGAGAGAGAAAGGGGATATTCCTCCTCTCCATGCCAAAGGAACCCAATGCACAAGCTCGAAAGAAAACCTTGAAAGGATGGGACACTGATGCAGACATCAACCTGACGTATCTCCTAGCCAACAGGTCCTCCCAATGCAGACTGAGAGGAGGAAGACAAGCCTCCGCCTCCAAAGCCTTAATGGGAGAAGAAGGAAAAGCCCCCAGGGCAATCCGGATGGCAGTATTTTGTATGGTCCCCAGGCACTTCAGAGTCGTTGGGGAAGCAGAAGAGTACACCACACTCCCATAATCTATCTTGGCTCTGATATAGATGATATAAAAGTGGAGCAGCATGCTCTGTGAGGCACCCCATGTAGTACCCGCCAAACGTCTCATCATATTGAGCCTATTCAAACACTGTAACTGGAGGCTCCGAATGTGGGGCTTCCAAATGAGGGAGGGGCCATCAAAGGTGAGTCCCAAAAATTTATGCCTCGTGACAAAGGGAACCTGACTCCTGTTCAGGCGAAGGGATGGTAAGAAAGGAACCCTCCGTCTCGTAAAACACATCAAGGCACATTTGGCAATATTGAAATGCAGGTGCCATCGATCTGCCCAGTCCAAAATCTGCTGCGCTCCAGCCTCCAAAGCTCTCTGGGCACCCAACAAGGTTGGAGAAGTGGCACTTAAAACCAAATCATCTGCATAAGCCATAACTCTAGTGGAGGCAGGAGTTGGTAAATCAGAGATATATAGAGCAAACAACAAGGGACTCAAAGCAGACCCCTGGGGGACCCCCCTGAGGGCAGGCCGTACCGAAGAAGTCACATCACCGACTCTAACAGAGAGAGAGCGATCAGTCAGAAAGCTATGGAACCATTTCAATGGATGTCCCTTGAGACCCAAGCTTGCTAACTTATATAAGAGACCCATATGTGAGACAGAATCAAATGCTGCTTCCAAATCAAAAAATAAAACCAAGGTATACTGTTTATTATGAAAACCTGTATAGATAATGTGCTCTAGTGCCAGAAGACAATCCGTGGTATCCACACCAGGCCGAAAACCATATTGAATGGGAGAGAGCAGGGAAAAAGACTCAAGCCACCAACGCAACCGAGCCTGTACCATTCTCTCCAAGACCTTACCAGTACAGGAAAGCAGTTGAATAGCACGGTAGCCCATTGGGGTAGAGGAATCCCGATTTGGTTTCAAGAAAGGAAGGATGACCGACAACTTCCACTGCATGGGAACTATTCCCTGGGTCCAGCTAGCATTGTAGAGGTTCAAAAGAGCATCCCTAGAACCAGAGGAAAGATATTTCAGGAACCTATTATCAACTAGATCTGCCCCAGTGGCCTTACTATCAGGGAGGGAGGACAAAGTATGATTTAATTCAGAAGCCGTAAACTTGCATCCCAGGAAAGTAGGAGGGTCTAGTTTGGAGTTCTGTATATAGGCAGCAAGGGCAGCACTGCTGGGTAAGGGGGCCCCAGGTCGGAAGACCTGCTCATAATGATCAGCAAACAACTCAGCCTTCTCCAGGTTATGGAGCAGGAGACCCCCATTCCGAGTGAGGGGGAATGATTGTGGGAAAAAGACCAACGTCATACTCTTTAACAGGGACCAAGTTCTCGAGTCCGGATTGGTAAAAGATAGCTTGGCTCTCCGCATGTTCCAGGTATCCCTTTTACACTTCAAATGAAACCTCCTGCATCGGGCGGCTAACCTCCTGTAAGCCAGGCCATTTCCGTTTGAAGGAAACCGACGCCAAATATTGTAGGCCCTATTCCGTTTCTTCAAAACTTCCTCACACTCTAGATTCCACCATAAAGCCCGAGGTCTTCTACCAAATTTCCCCTTGGTAAGAGGAAACACAGCAGCAGCAGAGGTAACGATACTAAGGGTAACTGCACCCGTCCAATCCTCCAAGGTACCAACTGCATCACCCGGGAGAGAGGTCTGACCACTATATAGCTTCCACACATCCTGAGAGGTAGGAAACTTCCAAGTGAGAGGGCGAAAATGTTGAAGGGGTTGCACCCTCTGAGGAAGGTGAACATGGATCGGATAGTGGTCACTACCCAAATAAGTTCCTGTCAAAATGTCAGCCTGCAAGAAGAATCCACTCCCAATCACCAAATCAAGAGTAGAGTTCCTACCACTATAGGAATCCACCCTAGTTACCAGACCAGGAGGGGTTAATAAGGAAAAATCACTAGAAGAGGACAAGAAGGTGAAAAGAGAATCACCAGATTTATTACATCCCCCACGAGGAAGACCAGGTTCCCAAAGATTGTGATGGGCATTAAAATCACCCATTATCAAAGCAGGCAGGGGCAACTGACGAATATAATGCTGAAGTTCTGGGAATGCCAAATTTCTACCAGGATTGTAACATAACAACAGTGACGCCCAGCCCGATGCAAAGGCAACTCTCACTGCCAGGACCTCGAGGACTGCGTCCGGAGCAACATTCAATGGTATCTCCTGGTAAGATAAAGAGGAATGAAGGAGGAAAGCTAAACCACCCCCCCTCAACTGATTAACCCGATCCTTCCTGAGGAAGGTATATCCACCCACTGTAGGGGTGTATTTAGGCTGCATCCAGGTTTCACACAGACCCAAAATCATCGGGGAAGTTGTAGCCACATAATTTTTAAAAACTCCCAATTTTGGGAATAAGGATCTACAATTCCACAAGACAAGATTAGGGGAGGCCATTGTGGAAAATGATAGAAGAAACCAAAGACATGAGATCCGAGAATATACAAGAAAGGGCTGATAAAAGAGAACCACTCACCTGATAAGACGTGAGAAATTTGGAAACAAGGGGTCCCAATGAAATCAAGAAGGAAGACCAACCATCTGTAGGACGCGGAGAGGAGAGGTGATGCTGCGGAACATTATTCACTAAGGGAGCCCTCACAGGACCAACATGGGATATCCCCTGAAACTCAGGGCCGGAGGGAAACTGATGGGTAGCGGGGGCAGAGTTACGCAAGGGTCCATGGTGAGGAACCGGAGGGCAGGGGGCCCCCCTTGAAGAAGATAGCACTGCCGGGGGGGCAGCCACCTTGGAGGGCATAGAGGGGGACACACGACCAAGCGACCCATCGAAGGAGGTACTGGGGCGAGAAACCACATCAGCATACGACCTGGAAGGGGGAACAGACTCTACCTGAGGAGGAGGTACATGAGAGACACCAGCATTCTGGAGAATGTTGAGGGAAGAGCGAACACGAGTAAGAGGATTCAGTTCACGTAAAGCTGCTATAAGAGGAGAATGAATCCCACCCGCAGCCACAGGAGTGTCTCGAGTAATCCGCGCTGCATTTATATAAACCTCACAGGATTTAGAATTAGGGCGGTGGGGCCCCTTACAAAAATAACAAAAAGGATCATTGGCACAATTGTCATTGACATGTCCCAAGGAGCATCTCGAACAGCGTGGGGAAGACTTACAGGAAACCCGAACCATGGCCGTATTGCCAGCAGTTGAAGCAACGCCGTACTGGAAACACGTATTGAGACACTGGGTATATGACATGGCCTATAATCACCTTAGATGGAAGAGGGCCTTTGTACTTCAGGCGCAGCGTCTTGGAAGGGAAGTTAGGACCCCCTGGAGAGCCCCCAGAAGAGCCCAATCTCATAACCTCCAACAAAGTGCTGCCCTCAAGGTCATAAGAACAGATATTGGAGAGATCTTGCAGAAAAGTATCATCTTCCTCTATTGGCCCAATTTTCCCATAGGAAATATGTAAAGAATGATCAGTAGAAGCACGAGGGACCCAGCATTTAACAGGGAAAGTCCCCAAAGTAACTATGTCTGCAAGGGAAACCCGTAGTCTTTCTAGGGAAGGAATGGAGAAACGAATCCCAGCACCCCTCCCAAGAATACGACAGGTGCCCTCTATTAGTAATTTCCCAAAGGGGGAGTCATTTAAGAGAGCAGTAGCTCTAGAGGGTTTAGTAAAGATACAAGTCCCATCCCTACTCTGCACAATGATTATCACCTCAGAGGAACCCAAGGTAGTAGACTGATCTGTTGTACCCACATCTACCCCATCCCTATCCCCCCTCTTCACCTCTTTGGGTGCAGGT
>JABUQX010054115.1:17500-20000 GCA_015478945.1 Trachelipus rathkii | reverse complement strand
ATATATATATATATAATATATTAATAATATAATTATTATATAATAATTATAATTATAATATATATATATATATATATATATATAAATTAATAATATATATTATATATATATATATATATTATAATATTATATATTTATATATATAAAAGAAGACATAAAACTAGAATACATTTGCATGAATAATTAAAATTGATTAATATATTTTTACAAAAAATGTATAAAAAAATAGAATATAAATACAATATGCAATGATGGAAAATTCACAATTTAGAGCAGTTGCCAAATTAATATTATTAAAAAAGTAATTTCCTTGGGTTCGACGCAAAATTTATGACAACTACTGTATTGAATAAAAAAAATATAATTGTCAAACACAAAATTTTTCTGTGTACACTCATCATAGCCATCCCGTTTAACCTGTCGTCTTCCATAGTACTTCGCAGCCAAGTCTTGATCCTTTGCAGAGTACTGAAAGAGTGTTCTACTGTACTGGTGGTGCATGGTTTGGCGAGTAAGTATCATAAAAGCCTTTTTCGTCGACGGAAAGAAAGGTTCAGTCTCCTTATCTTTTAGTTCTTCACTACTCAGTTTCTTGTCCTTCCAAATTTTTTACTAAAGTTCTAGCTCTTCTTCTATGCCTTCTAAGTGGTAAAAACTATAAAATAAAGCTGTCTTTTCCTTTAACTCATCGATTGTTATGAGTAGCATGTGGAAAGGATGTAGATATTGTTAATGCATAAACAGGTGTATTTTCAGTAGAAACCGTAATTCAAAGAGGAAGTTTGTAAAATCCAGATACGGAAGTTATAAGGATCTTCTCTTCAGAACTTCCGTGGGATTTGTGGCTGGATAGTTGCTTGCGGTAACTGCTGCCTACCAAAAATCCGTGATATTCAGATCAAGTCCCAGTTGCTCGACGATTTGATTAGCTTCTTTTAACACTTTATCGGTGATTTTTTCTTTCACCTTCCCGATGGCTCCTAACATTTCCACAATATGTTGAATGTGCTGCGAGGTTTTGACGATATCCAAGGTCTTAGATTAGAGGAGCATTTACAACTGGCTCTAGCATCGCAGAGTACTTCGTGATCAATATCATAGCCATGATGAATGTCCACTAATTACATGCCGCTGAATGCAAATGAAAAGCGCTTTTTCTTGTGGCAGTATTTCCTTCAATGGAAAGGATTTCTAATGCTAGCATCATTCGTACAAAGTGCTTCTTAAACACTCTGATAGAACTTGTGTTGCTCAAGACCATCTGGGTCTGGCATAGGCTTGGGATGTTTTGGCACTAATTTTCTTCTCAAGACCGACTCGCGAAAAAAAACGTAAATAATGTCCTTTATAGTTCCCACAGTATTGCGGATTTCTGGATATTGTGTTCAAATCATTTACTACTAGATATTTGTTTTGCGAACTGTGAAAGCAAATGAAATGAACAAATGCTTTTTATCTTTTTCCTCAAATATTGCTTGCACACCTCCTTCTTGGCAAAGACATCGTAGCAACAGCATTCGAAACCCAGCCCACGCATTTCTCGGGATCCAGTTCTTCGGTCGAGACAAAATCGTCAATGGCTTTCGCAATGGTTTTAATGCGTCACAAGGCGCTTTCAGTTCTAGCAAAGCCAATAATTCCTCTTGACTACTCATCGGAACTCTTTGTCGAATACAGCGCAATCACTATGAAAATTGTTCCTTCCAGAAATATCAGCGGTTTCCAATCTGCTAGTAAGCTATACGTGCACGCTTCTTTTACCTTATTACGGGATGCCCCTTCCTTTTTAGTAGTACCACATAGAAAAATGATCTCATTCTGAATCTGAAACTGATTGGTATGTGGCATTTTTCTTCCCCCTTTTCAAAATGGTTTTTCAATGACTGAATCTCCGGCATCTATTCGTAAGCGGCACAAATCTTGCAACACTCTCTCATCATGATGCATTACCCCGAAGCAGTAAATCGCGCGTACAAGAAAATGTCACATCATGAAATTATTGAGGATAATATTTTTTTTTATTTTCTTCTATAGATTTTACTTAGAATGGTGGTTAAATTGGATGTCTATACCGGCCCATCCTGTAGAACAATCTTGCAACTTTAACAGGCAGTATTTTATACCACAATCTGTGTTTGTATGTCATCCAAACCGCAATGAACAATCTTTATATTAGTGAAAAGGTTCTTATTGTTAAGAAGCCCATAGGACCCCTCTGACGAAACTTTTATTTGGAGGGAATAAATACAAAACTTGCAAAAATGCTCCCTTTAGGCGCCTGGAGTATGTCAGCCAAGGTGAATATGTCTCCAACCGTTCATAATTGAATTTCCTCTTTAAGTGGGTAGCATCTTCCAAAAAATTATAGGTCTTAGGTGGAATCCAACACTCTTTCAGTAACTGTTTCTTTTTCTCAGTCGAAATCATAGATGAATGTAAAACGTATCTAACAATGTCATTTTCGTGACTGTCATCTACTGAAACGCTAGCTCCGAAATCT
>JABUQX010054115.1:0-12500 GCA_015478945.1 Trachelipus rathkii | reverse complement strand
ATTCGGAAACACAGAAGATGGAAGAGGATTCCACAGAACAGATGTGGCGGAAAGAAGGAGCACCGCAGCGAACTAGCCTGGAGTTACCTAACATCAACACAAAACTCATGTTGCCGACACAGCACCCCTAGTTTACAAGGGCGCGGTAAAGGTTGAGGTACGCGAGTGGTAAGTTCCCCCGAACACCTGCCGCTGCGGTACCATATAGAAAGAGATAAAGCACCAACATCGCGCCGCAAAGATAGAGGGTCTAGTGAACTGGAAAGTTTACAGAACAGTTTATAAACCTTTTGGCCTTTGACTCGACCCCTCATCCAAAAGCCGGGTGAAACCAGAGCCCCCTCCCCCAGATAATGAAGAGCAGTAACTTCCATACAAGGGGGATGGGCCCCTTGTATTGCTGGGAGTAACTGACGAAGAGGAAAAAAAGTCTCGCAGTCTATACAGAACTCCCAGTTTCTTTGAGGCCACCCTAGCAACCGTGGTGATGTGAGGTTTCCAAGACCATTTTTGTTTATGTTAAGGCCAAGGTGTTTATATTGTCAACAGGGAGAGACGAGAGAACTTTCGAAAGAGATAGGAAAGTTGGAAGGTGTCTAGAGAAGGGAGATTTGTAAGAAAGTTGTTTTTAAAGAATTTGAATTTCACAGGCCTCAGAGGATCCCCACCAGGAAAAATTTATCCCAGAATCAGCGAGAATAGAAATCGGAAAGATTTAAGACGAGAGGCAGTTCTAGAAGTAAAAAGAAGGATGCAGAATTGAAGATGAGTTTTGAAGAATGAAGGGTCCGAGTGATCCGCATATTGAGTGAATAGAGTTAGAATATGCAAGGTGAAGAAGATCATTAATGAAAAGTAGGAAAAAGTAGGAGATAAGACAGAACCTGAGGAACCACTCACTATGACAGAAAAGGAAGAAGAAGTCGCCCTATCAACAACAGCCGATATTGAGCTAGCGATTTGAAAGAAAAATAGACATAAATAAGCAAAGAGAAGGAGGAAACCCAAAGGAGGAGAGCTTGGAGAGCAGTGACGCGTGCCATACCCGGTCATATATATATATATATATATATATATATAATATAATATATATAATATATATATTTATATATATATTATATATATATATATTATATATATTATATATATATATATATTATATATATATATATATATATATTATATTTATATATATTGCCAATTGAAAGTATTGGGAAAATTCATAACGAAAAGACGCTCCTTCCATATTGAATGGGATGGATTAGATCTTAACTCCTCAAAAAACGAAATGATTGTTAAAACCAAAGCGGGAAAGGAAGAGTATAAGAAACTGGTTTCAATCCTAAATCCACAAAGAAGTATAACCTACAGACCCTCTCTCGCTTCTCCGATTTAGAACTGGTCCGGTCTAAACGGAAAGTGAAATTTCGTGTGGGCAGTAGAATGGGATAAATTGGCTTCTTACATGTAGAGAATTTAGATAACTAGACTCAGAACCATGGGGCGGATAACTGCCAGAGGTCATCCGTGTAACTATTTACATGGTTGAAATGAAACATTTACGAGTCATTGCAACAGTAAACTCCAGCTATCCTCAAAGTGTTCATTTCACTCAGTACGTTTCAAAAGGAGGTGGTTTAGTCCGTTTGACACATACTGACTCTGTTCTTGATTTTTCTTTCACGTTTGAAAAAGAACGTTCACCATTACAGTAGGAATGTAGCAATCATCAGAGTTGGCTAAATTTTAAACACAATGTCGTCGTAAGAAAAACAGGAGCCGAAATGGTTATAAACTATAGGATAATGCTATCTCCTTTCGCAAAGGATTTTGTCGACCAGCGGATATGACAGTTCAAAGTAATTACAATTTACGGAGAATCAACATTCGCATGTCATTTTCACGGAAAGGAAGACCTCATTCTACTTAAAAATCTCAACTTCTACTTGACGAATACCTAATCAACACGAGTATCATACCATTTTTTTTCGTGTAGAAATACATACTTCATGTCGCGTCAGTGCAATGTTGGATTATTCAGCCATCAAAATTTTTCCCGGCATATATAGATGGAAACTCATGGTTCAAAACCTTGCAAGGAAAGCCAATAGGCTGCCTTACCTTGGTGATTGAAAAGCATTGCCAATTACTGTCCCGTTTAACGTTTTTGAGTTTGTGAAACTAGTAAAGTAAGACGTCCAATAAGAATCCTTGTCCTCGTTTTCCTGTGCCTTTCAAGCCATTTTCTACAAATAAATTCCTGAGTAAGGTATTTTCTCATACTTCTCGCTAAATTATTCGACTATTTAAATTCAATATAAAATCATAATCTCTCTTTCTCTCCTCTCTTCAAAATTTCCATCAATATTCATCAAAATTTATTTTGATATTGATTCACGTGATAAACTCCCACATTCGATTTCACTGCGATTGACAACTTTTATCATTTGTAATATGAATTCCATCTACAACAATCGATCAAAAGTGAGGTGGTGGTTCAGTCTGGAGGTGGACATTTTATTTCATTATATACTACTATAACTTGTAATGTTTAATTTAATTCTGATATTATCGCTTTGTCATAAGCATTGAAAACCATCTCTCTTATTTCACACTGTAATGGCATTAGATCTGTTTACAAATTAATATCGGTTCTTTTCACAAAAAAAAAATCTTTCCAATTAATTTTCTTTACGTCTGATGCCTTCCTAAGATTGTGTCATGCAACATAATTCTTAAAATTTCCATCCCGTCTGTTTTTCTTGCCGATTCTCCGGTCCCCTCCCCTTACCTTTCCCGAATGCTGAACTCTTCTTTAAAATAAGATTCAAACTCTACTTTAGACAACTCTGGTTATTCTGATGCTATTCCTCTTCATCCATCCCTTCAACTGTTAAATGCAACCGACTAATCTTGATGTCTTTTGAAGATGTTTATCTCTGCTCTTCTCGAAATTTAAGTTTTATGGTTCTGATGGTATAGGTTACGTTTTTCTCCTGGTCCATGATGATTAATTTTTTCTGTATTTAAAATCTTTTGAAGATTCTCCAAGGTCGACGTGTAAAAGGGATAAATGGGCGAAAGGTCGTTATCAATGCCGTGTTTTCATTTATAAAGAACATCGAGAAGGTTTTTGGACCCTTTACCTCACGTTTGTGCTTAAATACGAATTTACATTGAGCTTTTAACATTCTTACTAGATTTACTGTCTCATTAAGAAGGGGAAAATCTTCCCGATTCCATTTTTCCTAAAATTGTGTGGATTTTGTTACGTTCTAGCTATACAACATTATTATGAATATCAAATTAGTTTGTTTGTAAGATACGAATCTAGTTTCAACATTTGAATATCGGCTTTAATTATTTTCATAACATTTTAATTTATAATCATTTTGTAGTATTTTAACAATGGCAATTTTTAAGTTATTTTGGAACATGTATACTACAATCTTTAGGATACATTTTAGCACTTCGAATATTATCTTTAATTTTGGAATTTTAGTTACAGGTTTTGAAGTTTCGTTTTAAACTTTGATTTTCATTCAAGAATTTATTTTCGATAAACTTTGAAGTCTCATTGCCTCATTCGATTTTGATGAAATTTATCAATTTGCAACAATTTTCATCAAAATTTATTTTACTTAAATTTTAATTAAGGTATCTAATTTAATAATAAATTTCATACTTTTTTTTCAATTCGTGACTTGTGTTAATTAATTAGACTTGTGACTTTTAGTATGAAATATTATTAGATTTACATTACAATTATTTAAATGTTTTCTTTGATTTAAACTTACGAATTATTTAATATTTCGTGAACGAAACTTTTCGATTGGTGAGCAAATCTTTGGTTTTTCGATATATTTTTATTAACTTTTAAAGTTAAATTAATCCATTTAGTAAGAAATTAAAAATCTTGTACAAAAGAATGATTTATTTATGAGAATTTATCACCTAAGAAGGACTTGCAAATTGGAACATTTTGTTCCTTAAAGTTAGACTTTAGTTTGATGCAAATACAAATTTTATTAATACACGCTCAACTCGACTACTTTCTTATTAATATTAGAGTTGCTTAAAAATAATAAAATTATTTTTCATTATTATTTTCCATTTATTAATAACCCTCTACAGAAACCTCTTGATATTTCCTTCAACTTTATAAATGATTAATATTTCTTCCAGCCATGAATGAGGAAAACTTTTATAAGCTTTCAGGTAATCAATCCATGTAATCAGGGGTGGGGATTTTTTTATTTTTTTAAAAAAAATAAAAAAAAAATTTAAAAATCAGTTATTTTTTTGATTTTTTAGGCACAAATTGCCTTTTTAATTATTATTTTGATAAAATTAGTAAATAATCCTAATTATTACCTAATTAATAATAAGTTTAGTAAATATAATTATTATTTAGTTTAAGTTATTTAAATTATATATATATACTGTATAATATGAGTTATCTAATTTTATTTATTTCTTTATTGAAAATGATTTGAAACTATATTGATGAATTTATTTATTAGTTATTATACAGATGAAATATACTTATCATTAATCAGGTGATAACTAGGAATAATTATTAATTTAGAAAAAAAAATGCCTAAAAAATCAAAAAAATCATGATTTTTTCATAAAAAAACAATTGATTTAATCAACTGATTAAATCAATTTGATTTAATCAGTGCCAACCCTGCATGTAATACAGAAATTCTTTTACCTTCTACTACTATTTTCTTTTACCATTTTATTGATTATTAGTTGTTCTTTTCTGCCATAAGTAAGGCTGCAACACCCATTTTTCTCTTCACTAATGATGTTTAATTTTCTTTTATTTCTCCCTTTTAAAGAGTTACTTACACACTTACGTTGCTTAAGCAAAATTCTTTTTTAAACTGCTTTTCCAATTACATTCATAGCTGCACTCAGAACATTTAAATAACTTTGTACCTCGATGCTTAAGCATGTGTGTTCTTATGGTACTCTTGTGATTACATTCATAAATGCACTCAGAACATTTAAATAACTTTGTATCTCGATGCTTAAGCATATGCTGTTTTAAGTCTCCCTTCCGATTACACTCATAGCTGCACTCAGAACATTTAAATAACTTTGTATCTCGATGCTTAAGCATGTGCTGTTTTAAGTTTCCTTTATCATTACACTCATAGCTGCACTCAGAACATTTAAATAATTTTATATTTTCGTGGTTAAGCATGTGTGTTCTCATGTCTTTCATCTGATTACATTCATAGCTGCACTCAGCACATTTAAATAATTTTACATTTTCGTGATTAAGCATGTGTATTCTCATGTATCTCATTACATTACTTTCATAGCTGCACTCAGAACATTTAAATAACTTTGTATCTCGATGCTGAAGCATGTGCTGCTTTAAGCTTCCTTTCCGATTACACTCGTAGCTGCACTCAGAACATTTAAATAACTTTGTATCTTGATGCTTAAGCATGTGCAGTTTTAAGGTTCCTTTCTGATTACACTCATAGCTGCACTCAGAACATTTAAATAATTTTATATTTTCGTGATTAAGCATGTGTGTTCTTATGTCTCTCTTCCGATTACATTCATAGCTGCACTCAGAACATTTAAATAACTTTGTATCTCGATGCTTAAGCATGTGCTCTTTTAAGTGTCCTTTACGATTACACTCGTAGCTGCACTCAGAACATTTAAATAATTTTATATTTTCGTGATTAAGCATGTGTGTTCTTATGTCTCTCTTCCGATTACATTTCATAGCGTGCACTTCAGAACATCTAAAGAACTTTGTTATCTCGATGCTTAAGGCACTTTGTTTATTGCCGTTTTTAAGGTTCCTTTCCGATTAAACTCAAAGCTGCACTCAGAACATTTAAATAATTTTGAGTTGCTATGAATTAACAGATGTGTTTTTAAATTTGATTTCTGATTAAATTCATAACTACAATGCTCACATTTAAACTTTCTTTCATGTATTTTTAAATGCCTTTTTAACGGATCTTTGTTTTTAAAACTTAAATTACAATATGTGCCACTGAGGTTTTCCCGATAATTCTTTTTCATGCTTTTATTCTGCGCTGCTGATGCTTCATGTCTTCTTCTTAAAGGACTTTTCATTTTGGAATCCTTTCCTACTTTTCGATCCAAAGGTACCCTCTGCTACAAAAAGGAAAATTAATATGAATGGAGAAGAAAAAACAAATACTTTTTAGAAAATATCTTAGTCATCAAATGATTTCCTTTTTAAATATCTCTTTTGTTTTAGGCAAGATAAATTTCAACATTTAACCATAAAAGAAAATGTAAATTTGTGAATGTAAACAACCAAAGACAAAAATAAGAAAAAATAAAATAAAAATATTTTTAAATTTAAATTCATATCAACACTAAAATTTAATGAACAATTCCAAGCAACGCTTTGTTAAAGCGAGTCTTGTGCATGATTTTATAACTAAGTCAAAGTGTGTGTGTGTGTGTGTGTGTGTGTGTGTGTGTGTACTTGTGCGTCCTACATAGTGGAGTATTTGGTACTCCACTTTGACGGTGGAATGACATAACACAAGCATAGTGGAGTATTTTTCCCGATACTCCAGTAAGTTTTTTGCTTTTTCAGAATAAGCCATTCAAATCCTATGCATATACGAATTTTCAGAGGTACTCCACTACTTCAGTGAAAAACCAAATCTGTGTGTTTTTGGGTGTTCAACACCCAGAGGTAGGCCAGGGAGAATAACGGAAAATATCTGTGTGTATGTTCATGCATCGGTTATTAATTTCAACGCTCGCGGCCTCGTACGAATCTCGGGCGTCACCCCTCGACTCACTAGCCAATCAACGTTCGCGGAATCAGCCGAGCTCTCGTCCGTCAGCCAATCACCGCTCGAGACTCACTGAAAAATTCCCGCCCAGCATATTAACCAATCAAAGGCCTCGAAACATGTTTTGATAGAACAGCATTATATAATATACATACAATTTTCAATATTTAGGGCTTCACTGAGACGAAAATTTAAATAATTAAATTTAAAATATTTTTAATATATTATAATTATATATATATATATAATATATATACTAAAAATATATAAATATATATATATAGTAATATATATAATATATATATATATATATATATATATATATATAATATTATAGTATACAAAGACTGATCGTTTATAATGATTTAATTGGGCCCTATTTAAGAGATCACTTTGATATACCAAATAATAAAATAGTTTTGGAATAGCGAAACGCTTCTTTAGTTATTTCTTTATTAATTACTTCTAATTATTATTTTACAAAGACACAATTTAAGTGTTTTAACTATTGTTCAAAAAGAAATATTTATTCCTACAATATCAATTATTATTTAAATGTGTCTTTGATAACCTTACAAGTTATTATCCCGAGAGAGAGCAAAGCTGTTAGCTCTCCGGGTTCTATTTTCTAACTGACCCATCTCCCATTGGCACTCCATTGGTGACAAGAGTCACCTCGGTGACCTTGATAATATACAACAATAAAGAATGAAACAATTATTTCGGCCTTTACAACAGGACTTATACAAGGTTTTCTTACAGCTGTGTGACCAGAAATCTGTTAGCCAACTTACATATACCTTTATAAATTTTATACTGTGTAACGATTACGGTACATAATGGTTATCTTAAAAGTTGCCTGTAACACCCCCTTCTGACAATTTTTTTAAAAAAAAAGTTTAGGATAGAGGAGACCGTGACTACGAAAGTTAGAGAGTAAAACAATAATTTTCACCTAAAATAATAGCTCTCCTCCTGGAGGCAACCCTTTTTAATCATTTTTATGTAACACCTTTACTTTAGGCGTTTTTACCATCTGAAAGAAAAAAGGATTATTTTTTTTTTTTTTTTTTTAGGTGTTATTTTCTCTTTCTAAATCTACTAAATTATAATATATGCGAACGTTTCTTAAATTTTCTAAATGGGGCTTCCCATTTTTTTCGATAAGCACGTTCTGTTTATTAACTTTTATAACTTTAAAAGGGCCGACATAGCGGGGAGCTAGTTTGCCGACATTAAACTGTGTCTGCCGCACCACGACAAATTTTGCCTCATGTAACCCTTTGGGCACAAAGACGTGTCGATTTTTATAATTGTTGTGTGGCGCCAGCGGCTGCGCCAACAGGGCGGCTAGCTTTTTAACATATGCATTATATTCTATTGGGGCCGTCTCCGAAGCAGGATCAACTAATCCACTAGGTATTGCTATATTTTGGCCAAACATCAAGTTTGCGGGGCTGAGACCGTTCTTTGTTATCGGCGCGAGTCTCAGAGTGAACAACACCATAGGTAAGAGGCTCGGCCAGTCGGAGGGGCTTAAATCATGTTCTTGCAACATACATCTCAGACAAGCCAGCAAATTCCTATGATTTACCTCCAGGAGGCCATTACATCTTGGGTTTGAGCTACACGTAGTCCGGTGCTCCATTCCCACGGCCCTGCAGACTTCCTCAAACAGGCGACTAGTGAAATTCGCACCCAAATCCGAAATAATTACCTGCGGAATTCCACAGAACGGAAATAGCTCGTGAATGAATGCATTTAATATTTCGCCCGAATTTATTTCTTTGAGAGGCACAGCGAACAAGTACTTACTGTAGCGGTCAATTAACGTAAGTAGGTATTTGTATCCTCTCGCATTAGGTAACTTAAGTATGTCAACATGAACGGCTTGAAACTTCTTCGTTACTTCTTTAAAAACACCGTAATCAGGACTTATACCTGGTACTGTTTTATTTTTTTGACATGCTGAGCACGTGCGGATAAACTGTTTTATCTTTTTATGCATGTGCTGGAACACAAATTCATTTTTTTATGCTAAGGAGGGTTTTATTCACCCCCAAATGTCCTTTATTATGGTAATCACGAATTACCTTCTGCACACTATTTTCCGGCACAAAAACGCGCGCATAGTTTAAAGAGACATCGACAATTAATTCTATCTCCTTTCCGTTATAAAAGAATTTCTGTTTTATTAACTTCAAAGTTGTTTTCTCTTTCTTCGCCATCAGATCACTAAGGTACTTATCAGACTGTTGGTGTAGTCTAATTTCTTCGAAGTCCAATCCCGTTTAAAAATGCGAGTACTATATCTTTGCATTTTTATGCAAACGTGCGTTACTAAATTTATTTGTGGCAATTTCCATATGGCCTCCTTCCGCACGACTGCTGTTTTTTCACTTCGAAACAGACAGATCCATCGGCGCGCTTTCATTCATTACCAAGTTAATAGCACCTACGTCAGCCTACTATAGTATTCCCAGCTGATTGCTCATTGACCGTCGTGAATCGGTGGCGGAGTCACAGCCTACACTAGTCGGACCTGCATCTTCTCCTACCCCATCCTCATCTTGGGCAATATTATTCGCAAGAAATATTTTAATAACGCATTTTGATTTTCGGTAATTAACTCCATCGTGATATTAAAAGTACTCAAAATAGCGAGTTCCCTCAATTCCCTAGCATTATAATTTTGTACATCATTAGCATGATTTATTTTATATACAAACGCACGAGAAGCACGTACAGATACGCACAGGCTTTCCCGCTAAAATTGCGCCATATTTCTTTGAATAATTTCGTTAACCCCAATAATAGCTTATTTACTGGCAAAACTATCGTTTGGTCTGTTGTATTAAAAAGAACCCACTATAAAAAAAGCAAAAGGCGTTATGCCTTCCTCATCGTGCCGACATAATTACCGTACTTTAAAGCTTTATTATTTGCATAAATGTTACACTTTGAGAGGCTGCATCGACTGCTGGAACCTGAGTCGTGAGGCGTGACGAATCGCTTGATTTATATCTATAAAAGACTTCTCAGCCTCGGGAGACCACGTGATTTTTTATTAGAGCTATTCTTTCCCTTCAAATAACTATACAAAGGCAATGTTAGATTTGTAAAACACGGTATATTTTGGCGATAAAATGAAATTCTGCCAACAAACGAACGCACTTCTTTTATGGTTACCGGGCGAGGAACATTAATTATTTCCTTAACTTTTTCAGACAATGGCGCAAGCCCTTCTTCCGTCAAGTCAAAACCCAAATAACTTAGCCTTTTTACCCCAAATTCGCATTTTTTTTTATTTAAACAAAAAATTTTAAAATAATTTAATCTCTCAAATACTTGTTTAAGTACCACCACGTGGTCTGATAAATCTTTGGTCCCTATCAAAATATCGTCTAAATACACGTGTACACCGGGAATGCCTTGAAGTAATATAGTTAAAAATCTCATGAAACACGAACTCGAATTTTTAAATCCCATCGGTAATTGCCTAAAAGAAAAATTGCCGATCATTGTACTAATAGTAAAATAATGTTGATCGGCTTCTGCCAAAGGCAGAAGATAGTACGCGTTCGTGACGTCAAGTTTACTTAATACCTTTGTCCCATGAAGCCCACTAAATATATCATTTATATTCGGCATAGCAAATACATCAATTTTCGCCACGGAATTAAGTTTTCTAAAATCACACACAATTCGTACCCCTCCCCCACTTTTTTCTAAAACGCTGATGGGAAAACTCCATTGAGATGGTGCTCTCTTTAAAACTTTCGCTTTTACTAAATTTAATAGCTCCCTCTTTGTTTGTTCGAACAATTTGTGCGGAATACGACGAGGTTTAAGTTTTATTGGAGCTCCGCTTATATTAGTTTTATAAGGAAAAAGTGAAGCTAATTCCTTCAAGATAGCAGTTGGAATTCGAGTCTCCTCTCCCCCACGTAAAACAAAGGTATCCCCCCCATTTCTATTCTTAAGTTTCGACTCGGCGATCTCCCCTCCCCCAAATTCTTTGAACAGGTCGTCCCAAGCCTTAAGTTGCTTTTCCCGAACCTTAAAATTTTCCGGTAAATATGCATTTATAAATAAATGTTTAAATTCAAATACCAGATTATTAACTATAGGTATATCACTAAAAAGTTCATTAGAAGCTACAGAAGAAGAAAATTGAGAAAGAGTATGAATAACAGCCTTATCTCTACAAATTGTTTTATTACACAAATTTATACATTCCTTGCTCTGAGTATCTGTTAACATATCTGTCTCAAAATTAATATTAAACGAAATTTTTTTTAAAAACGGCATTCCTAATATGCAAATTGGCAATTTAGTTGTTAAAAATTCTACATCATAAGTTCTCTTTAAACTAAAATCAATTGTAACAATTTCGCGTGAGTATATGTCAATTACGGTATCATTGGCTGCTTTAATTTGACCAATAATCGATATATTATTTTCTCCATCCATAGGGAGTAAATTGATCTCACTACCACTATCTAAAATAAAGACTCTTTTTGATATTTTATCAACAATTGTATAAAGTTTATAATTTCTTACATTATTTAATACAGACAAATTATTTATGACCGGACTTTCTCCAGTCGGAGCATCAGTAATTAATATATTTTGTGAGCCGCTAGAAGCCAGCGTGGGTATCGTATGGGTTACATCGATACTCTGGTCAATAGTCGGAATACTCAGAGCTTCATTGGAAGGAGGATGACCTCCTTGTACATGCCAGTGAGCACTTCGCTCGCTACTCTTAAAATTACTCCAAGATACAGTATTATTATTATTACTATTACTATTATTATTATTATCATTATTATTATTATTATTAATATACCCGTCAGAATACCAAACATAACTATTATTATTAATACTATTAAACCTACTATTTGACGCATGCAAATTATTTACTATAGCAAAATCCCCATAATTAAAAATACGATCATTTTGATTTAACATATTCACCTCCCCCCCTAACTCCTTTGTGAGGGTGGGCTTCTGATAGCGGTTTCCCTGCCTCCTTGGGGCGTGTTGATCATGTCTGGCTGGACTGTCTCTATTTTGGGCGTAATACAGCGATAGCATAGGACAGATTCGAGTTGGCAGTGTAACTTCTATGGAGGGGAATCTGGAAGTTGTGGTTTACATAACTCAGCGCCTAGCAACTCCGCATTTACAGTGTTGCCTTGTTTACGTTCTCTTGGAGCATTTCTTCTGTTTTGAAATGATGGTTGTTCTTCTGATCGCTTACGGTTGGCAGCAGCCTCACTTCAGCTTCCCGCGACTTTGGTGAGAGACTTGAGAAGCCCTTTCATCTCTCGAAAGAACTCTTTGTTTTAACTTTTAGCCTCTTCTGAAAGCTGGGGAAATTTGTTGTTGTTCGTTGTATTTCGGACTCTCCTCATTGTGATCTTTCTCTCGTGTGTTTGGGAACTGTTTCCTTGAAGATGATTTACTGCCCTCCAAATATTTCTCTCCCTCTTCTCTCATGGGGGGTTTCGTAGTCCATTCCTATAAAAAAGATCTATATATTAAAGTTATCTCTACTTTTGTAATTTTTTTTCAAGAGACTATCCGTTCTCCCCAGAGTCACTAAAACCTTTTTTGTAATGCCGAAGATGGGGAAGCACTTTATAATTAAAACAAAAAAAAAATTCCTCCTCCTGGGTG